>CABFPE010000087.1:1170137-1185644 GCA_900660155.1 Hofstenia miamia
ATCACTGGACTGAATTTTACGATTTTTATATAAAATTTTGTGGGATAATGTCTGTTTGTGTATGGCTAAAATTTAAAATACATTAGCATTGAAGAATGTATGGACAATTTTTTTCGAATTTTCTAGTGATTTTCTTTAAAAACTGCGCATGGTAATGGGTTATGCATTGTAGGTAGACTCCTTGGAGAGATTGACACGCATTTATAAGAAAAATTTCCATGAACTAAAGCCTTGAGATGTCGCTCAATTTCAATATTACCCTAAGTGCTCAGTGTGACTGTAAAGATACAAAAGGTTTCGGCCTTATTTTCAAACACTTCTCTTCATGCTTTTATAGAAAATGGAAAATTTTCCTATATTGACGCAGCTATTGCGAAGTGTGCATCTAAGTAACTGTAAACATTTTTATTTAAAATACACAATTTTTCAATGAAAATTGCTTTTTCTAAAAAGTTTTAAATGGTCGTTCTCGCTAACGTTCAGATGATCAGAAGCAACAATAACTTCTTCGGCTATTGCTCTTTTTGTTGACAAACGTTTCAAGTGTTGTTGCACCATAAGGGTCGAGACCGCTGCCTTCGCGCAAACGATCGTGAACCAGAGTTATTTTAAAGCGTAAATGAAGGTGGAGACCCTTCTCTACCCTCATTTCTTATCAGATTTGGGATATTTTTTACTTCTTGAGTTATATGGGTTTAATTTAAAAAATTACTAGAAGGTAATGGTTAACGTTAATATTAGAGTGCATTGCTTTAAATAGATATACTTAATTCTTTACTACTACAAAATTGAAGTCTTGGCGTTTTACAAGTACTGCATACGATTAAATTGTTGAAATCCTCGGAGTTATAAAATATGTAAAAATCGATTTAAATACGCTAAAAAATTTTAACACCACTGTTCAATATATTATGACAAAATGATACAATTTTTAGGTTTGGGAATGCATTCATTTAAATGAGGACGAAACCACTTCTTCTGGCAGGGTGTTTCTGAAAGTCCTTCTTCAAGAACTCGCTGAATACATGGGAATGCACAAGCTGAATGATAGACTCAATGACCCGTATGATTTACTTTTCATATTCACATCCTGATTTCTATATAATTAATTTTATCTTAGTTATAATTAGTAGTGTAATGTTAGGGTTGTATTTTAAAATGAATATTTTGAGTGTTTTAAATCTTTTTAAGTCATATAATTGTTTTTATATTTTGAATGCACTCTGATTTCCATTGGCTAACTAGTTAATTGCAATTCCATATTTTTTGCACAAACACTTACATGTAATCGAGGTCTAGGTAAAAAACATTTTTATCATATTTCACGAATCTATAAATTGTAGATCAAACAGCTACCCTGTATACATTTAATAAAAAAACCTAACACATGATAAGTGATATGAAAGAAAGTTTGTTTCCTCTACTTGGATAGAATGTATCAAAGGCAAATATCCTACATCTTTACAACTACAATCTTCGAAATTAGATCAGATGTACTTGTTGCCCCCCTCCGAATTTAAAATTGTTTTGTTTAAATTTGTAATGCATTTTATTGCACTAAGATTTCGAAGAGGTTGCTACGCTTTGACTGAAGATGTGCCTTTAGACATGACTTTTCCGATTTCAAGTAACAGCGGATATTCAAGGAATTGCTCAATTGCTTTGAAGGACTAAAATATCCGGAAATCCCTATCAACAAATGAAAAACAATTCTCCCACTTCCAGTTGTAATCAGCTAGTAGGATATGTAGACCAACTCCGCTACATGGCACAAAAGTGATGTATCCATCCTTTTAATAATGTTGTTTGTATTGGGAGATTGAAAATACTCAGAATTATATAGGCAATGATTAGAAAATGCTGCATTTTCAATTTTACAAATTTTTCCGATGAACAATTTTTGTTAGTTTGTACCGAACTTTTTTAAATGCGAGATATTCTAAAGTATCGTTTCTCAATTCTAACCAATTGCTTGGCAGGGGTGTATATTGCCCACTGGGGCTTGATGGTATATATATATATATATATATATATAATGGGAATTAAATTATAACTAAAGCGCGATATTGACCATTTTATTTTGCTTTCGTTTGCAAGATGTGTGGGTAGCCTTGAACACTGCTTTGAGGTATATATAAGGATTAGTGTTCACAACGGTTCACTCTTGCTTTCAAATCCTTAATGTCCTCGCAAGTTAAACAATTTAAGCACTGCTTTAGCATTTTTAGATTTCTTTAAGTCAAAGGTAAATACTTCCGGAATTTGAAGCAGATTTTGATAAATGCATATTTAGCAACTTAACCTCACTGCGTTTTAACGCTAATGTATAAACTTATTTTTTACAAGAACCTAAGCTATGTACTAAGGCTAATTGTTCTTAGCAACATTGCGGAAATACGTTGCCATGATTCTTAAAAATGTGAATGCAGAAAACTAGCTGTTGCTGCTTTTTTTCTGTTTATTTACTGAGACCATACATGATATTTCTGTAAAATTTCTTCTTAAAGATGACGGCGATGGGACAAGCCTTGAAACGGCTCAAACCTTTTGAACCCGGCCCGAATGATATATAGTCCCGACTCGACTGCACCAAAACAAAAATAATGTAGCCAGTAGTGGGAAAAATAAATTGTTGTCATGCGACCAAAAGTTACATGTAGCACACTGATCCAACACGACCCGTTTCCATCCCTGTTGCGGGAGAGTTGTCATGCTATGAAAATGTGTTTTGTTGTTTTTTCTGAATATTTAACTTTCTTTATAAAAAGGTGTGTGTATCCTTGAATTGTTTTTAAACATCATACACGTTTGTGCCTATTTTGTTTGCTTTTTATTTCGGTTAACTTGACGCCAATCTGAGAAATGTCTGCTAAAACGTTTGTTTTAAAACTATAGATTATAAATTATGGAATGTATTACCGATATATTGTAATAATAATAATAACAAGTTGTTGGTTGAGCCAAAATGCAGACTACGTTTTGAAACCGTTTACCTTGTTCAGGAAACGTTCAAATTATTTTTTTCAAGAGCTGCAATGTTAGTAGAAAATTAAATGAACCGAATTTCTATGGGATGTGTCTCAGAAAACCTCATTTTAATTTGATTTAGACTGCTAAATTTGTTTAAACAATTAATTTTATTTAGAGTTGTTCAATAAACTTCGATTAAAGGCTCGTTCCAGCTCTTAGAATGCCACATATTATTCTCTTTACAAATGCCTATGTTTACAATAGGGACAAAGTTACTTGAAACGATGCATTATTTTTGAAAATTGATTAATTAAATTTGGAAATACTAAGCATTGAATTAATCCCTATTTTGTGTGTAAACATTTTTGTCTGTTCTAGATTCATGGATTGAACTTATTTACATACTTTTACTCATCAATGTTAAATTATAATTGCTTATAGAATAAACATGCTTTTTTCTAAAAACTTTGTTCTTTTGAAGTATCCCCCCCTAACTGTAATTAGTCGCAGAATCTACAGTTAAATTTGTTTAGAGTTGATTGTTTAATTTAATGCAAGTTTTTAACCTTAATTATGCTACTGGGTTCCTAAAAAATTGTACTCCAATCTCTATTGTCTAATTTGTTCCCACTCAATTACTCAATTCAATTTCAATGAAAGGGGCATTGTATTTTATCACGAATGCTTCCTGAGTATTTATAACTTGCAGAATTCTTGGGCATTCACCAGTGTTTTAGGCATTAAAGTATATAAGATTTTCAGATTTTAACCCGTTTGTTGCAAAAAACGTCCTTAAACTTTACCTGCTCAGGAATATTTTTAAATATTTTTGGTTTCTTGAAAAAATTTTAGACGCTTATAACTCAAGAACTAATGCATATGTTTAAAATCGGAAATCACCTCACAACGCGTTTACCTCTGACTTTCCATTCCACACCGGACTAACAGTTTTCTTCAGTGTACACAATATTTGGGGATAGTTGTGGTTCCAATGGACAGTAGATCTCCCCCATTTTCTGAACATTTGCTATGGTAAGAATACGAATTTTTTTTTAAAAAAAACCGATTTCTCATTGAAAAAATTAAAAATTTGTATTCATGGTTGGTATGTTTTAAACACGACCTGCTTAAAACATGTTTTAAACACTGTTTAAAACAGCTTTTTTGCAATGTTTTTTAAAATGTTTTTTCATTTTTAAAATGTTTTTTCAAATTTATATAGAACTTTATGGAAAGTTTGGACAATAATTTTTGGGTTTCGTCCATTCGAATTCATAGCGGATTTTCTACCACAAAACCGTAAAACTGGCATGCAACGAAAAATACATGTTGATAAGTTTATCATAGTTCAATGTTTCTACCATATGCATTTTCAGTAAAACTTTAGTTCCTTGAGGTGGACTTGTCTAAGAAAAAAAGATTGTTTAAAACGTTTAAAACATTTTTTTTGTAAAAGATACACTTTTTTGCCAACCATGTTTGTATTTACTTCAAACACAAGAATAATTTTTAGCCCGTAATCTTCATTAAATCAGTGGGCACATAAAGTTGTTCAGAAATGAGTACCAAGTGGTTTGTTATTCTAGAAATAGAGTTAGACCCTGATTATGTCTCCAAGATAGTGATTCAATGCCGTGCGCCACATAATTTCTTCTCTACAGAATCTCATTTAACTAAGAACAGAATCCACTTTGAATGTTAATAGTGAAACCGACTCACATAGTCGTTATCGCCAACCGACTCACAATTTTCTAATTCTCTTTACTAATTACGATTAAAGCCTTTACTATAATTAATCCTCCATTCAAGTTAATGGGTTTTACTTAACAAGATAAACTAAATTGATTTCGGAAAATACAAACCTTAGGCTTCATAAATTTCAATTATTTATTTAGTCAGTTATTTTACTGCAATATGACATTGGTTGAATTTTTGACTCCTCATAAACAAGTAAAATTGAATATCGAACTGATATACCAAACATAATAGACAATCATTTCTTCTCTTTCAATAGCCTACAATTTGATCACGTGTATGTAGTCTATGCATTGAGTCGAACCAATGCATTATTTTATACAATAATTTTTTGCTAATTTTCAATAAGAGAGATTCATTGGTTAAATTATATTGTCAATCATGTGCATCCCAATTTTTTAAATAGTGTAAATGGGATAAAAAGAGATCCTTGAGTGTAGTGCAATGAATTGCCTAAAAATATGTTATTTAAACAATGGTAAACACTTTGAAAGAACCATAATGTTTTGTATGCTTTAAATTTTAGTTATGCTATTGATAATATTAAATGGAATATTTTTTGTTATGCAATTAAAGAAATATTGTTTCAGTGTGAAAAGAGCCTGTCAATCATATACTGCCATAGCAATCAAAGAAATCTTTCATGGTTTTATTACATTTTCTGTTTTGTAGTTAGAGAACAATGACCCGGTTTGTAGTTAATGTTTAGTTGCACTATAGACGATGAATAGTGTGGAAAAACAATCTGTATAATATTTACTTAATATAAATTCATTATAAGACGTGATAATTTTCAACTACATGACATAACAACAATTTTTAGTCAAAGTAACCGCCCTAAGTATATATGTATGAGAGAATAATTGTCATTGTTTGGTTTAATGGAAAGTCTGGTTAAATAATAACTTTTATAAATATATTTTAGTCTAATTGTTTGTTACGCTACTTGTTAGCTCGGTGTCCAGTTATTCTATGTGTCCTGTATATATCATACTTTAGAAATGTTTGACAAAGAAGTAGTCAGACAAACTTTGCTTCAGATATAATTTTGAACGGAAATTTGATGAAATTGTTAATGTTGTGTGTAAATTGAAAAAAAATTATATATTGTTTTTTTACGATCTTACAATGAGACTGGGTAACACGAAACACCATCGACTCATAAATGTCATTTAGATTAATTTTTTACTATATTTGCAAAAACTCTTAACCTTGAAATTTTTTGTTTGACCTCTATTTTTTTAACATCACAGAAAATTAAATCCATTCACGTTGGTTTGTGAAGTATTGTACCATATTTGTTTCATTAGCTCTCGCCACAGGCATGTTTATAAAAATGTTTTGTGATTCTTTAGAAAATCAGGTTTCGAGTTTTGACTGATTGCTAGTTGATGCTTACATTTCTATGTAACAATTACGCTGCATATTTTTGCATTGAGGTCAAATGGTCCACATGTTAAAGCATTAAATTACAATGAAAGAGATGAGGAAAGTATTTACCATGACAAACTCTTTAATTGAAATTGTAAGCGATGTACAAGAACACCAAACAACTTATCTAAATGTTTTTTAAAAAATTCTTAAACCTTTGAAAATTGAGCAACAGTAATTTGTGGGAGACCAAATTTAACAATTCAAAAAGTATTCAATGAGATAACTAGTTGTTTTTTCTCCACTTAAATATGTAAAATAAATTAAAATTTGGACCGTACTATTTCATGGAAAATGGTGTGATCCAGATAGTTATCACTGATTCAGTACTCGGGAGCTGTTCAAATGTGTGACTTAATTACCGAGTGAACTCATTCGTTCAATTAAATTATTTTAAAATTCCTATTAATATCAAGGCTTAACCATCTGAGAATTGTCATTCACGAGTACTCGAATTTTTTGTGAAAGTTGAAGGCCTACATGTAAGCATATTAAATTATTCTTTTTAAGAAAATGTTTTTCATTTTCTCTTGTAAATTATTTTTTCAATTGTTCTTCCGGCCTCCTAATGATATACCCGCATATTGAAATCACATTTTTGAATAATAATTTCTTTTAAAGTCCTATTTCTGTATTTGCTTAGCTTTGATTTCGAACTAATACAGGATATTAATCACGCTCCGTATCCTTTTAATATTGTAAACAAATTTAATTTTCACCAATTTTCCTAATGAACTTCCTCAACAATCTTAAGTAAGTTTTTGAATTGTTTTAAAACCACTTCGCACCATTTCCAAGTCGTTTGCTCTCTTTCGCATTTTAATCAGCAACCAATTTTATTTTAAGTTTGATTGCGAAACTCAACCGAAGTCTTCGACGACCTACTATTTATTTTCACATCTTGTTAAATTTTGGAATTGTTTTGTGGTAAAGCTAAATTTTGTCAAACCAACCATTAAAAATTACAATAATTCCTAGACAGTTTAATGCTAAAATTTTTTTTCATAGGTCATAGGTATATTATATTCCAAGCAGGGGCGGATCCAGGAATAAATTTCGGAGGGGGGGGGTCTCCATGATGCGGGAAGTAGTTCAACTATATAAGTCCTGCACACGATTTGTACATACTCTCTATCTCTATATTTAGTTTATATAAATTATCATGATTGTAAATAAAGCAAAAGCTGACAATGAATCTAATTTTAAGAAAACACTAAACATTAAAAAATCCGTTCCCCTAATGATCTGACAGTGCAAGTACCATTAAATACATGCATATATATTTTCAATAGTAAGTTAAACAAATTGAATATATAATTTCAATTAATCAATCTGTTTTACAAAACAATACCAAGGCGCCTGGGATGCTTTCCGAATTCTTCAATTACATCATCTGTGGAAGGACATAATTCTTTGTGAACACCAAGAATTAATAAATGTTGGAGTCTCTCTTCAGTCATTGTTGTTCGCAGTGATGATAACACCAAATTTAGTTTGGAAAATATTCTTTCAGGCTCAGCTGTAGTAACACCCATAGTGCAAATAATTTGCAAGAGTTCTTGAATACTTGGAAGAGTCACAGATTTAGCGGCAATGTATGCATCGAGACCATTGTTAGGGCGCTTATCTTCATCAACATTTAACCACATGCTTTTCCAAATCATAAATTCTGCCTTAATCTCACATTCAGTAGAAGAACTAAGTAATGGTAAATAATATTCAATTATAGACTGAACGGATTCCCACTTAATATCATTTTTGATTAAGTGTGATGGTATAAAGGATACCAGTCTTAAAGCTATTTGCTGCTGACGTCCAAACCGTGAAGACAAATCTGATAATAGGGCATCAATGAGGGGAAAATAAACATTAAATTTGTAATGGTCCTCATTATTACTAGATGGAGCATTTGCACGGTGGGAAGATCTCATGCAAATTCGACGAGGAGTCATATCAATGCATAAGAAATCTGCTATTCTCAAAATTTCGGCCCATGTTTCATGAAATGATTGTCTTAATTCTCTCAGTACATTTTCAACATGAGAAATTAAACTTAGAGCTTTGTTAATATCCTGATTTACAACTTGAAGTTGTGTGACAAGAGGCTTAAACAAACATGATACTTGTTTTAGACAAATTAATGCAGCAACAAAATCCGCCTGCTGAATCAGGACAAAGAGATTATGGGCATTATGAGCTGTTTCTGCCGTTTCTGCATTTGACCATTCAGAAATTATATGAAGAGCTTCCACTGTTATTTCAAGCAAATCAACGAAAATTGCAATAGAAGAGTGTCTTTCCACAAAACGCGTTTCACAAAACGATTTTAATTTTCTAGAAAGAATTTGAATTCGAGGTTCAGAATCATTAAATTTTGCAATGGTATTTTGATATACTTTCATTCTTTTGGCGCTTTGATTAAAAAATGATGATACTTTTCGAATAATGTCATAGCAATTACGAAAAACAGGTATCTTCTGGGAATGCTTCATGACTAAATTTGTCCCATGCATTATACAAGGTATATATTGGGCTAAATTATCAAATTTCCGTTGAATGTATGAAGCTGCACCAACTTCTTCACTGCTCATTACACTAGCTGAGTCGTAGGATTGACTTATCATTAGCTTAGGATCAAGGCCTAAATCAAAAAAAAGTATATATTATATATATATATATCCCTTTCATTGTATGGATGTGCTAAAAATATCTATATGGAGGCTCAGCACTACTTGTATCACTTGTTTTTGATGACATTAAGTAATTTTTTCTATAGCTAATATTTTCATAAAAATTGTCTGTGCAAATTTGTACACATTGTAACAATGTAATTTTGTACCAAAGTCGTAATATTTTAATGACATATTTTTGTTGAAAAAATTTTATTTAGAGTGTCTTTTGAAGTATGCCATTAAAAGCATGCAAAAATTTGTTTCTTGTGAAGCTATATTATGATTTGTGAATAACTCAAATTCAACTAGTTTCACCATATTCTCTATTTTGCGGAATGCTAATTTTTGAAAGGTTGCTTCAATACTAAATTATACCATTATTTAGACCAAATTTATTTTAAATTAACGAAAAAGTAGCTTAATTTTGTAAACAGAGTTATTCAAAATTGACTATAAATTCATATCTCATTAAAAATCTAGTTTCTACATGTGTACAATTGTACACATTGTGTTTCAAGTATATATATATATATATATATATATATTGGTGATTTGTAACATACTAATGTGAAATTGCGATTACAAAACACCAGAAATGTGAATTTTGTATGTTACAAAGCACCATTTTCAGGTACGGTACCTCAGGTATATTTTTTTTCAAAAAAAAGTTAGTGATCGTCTTAATGGCATCTAAATATGAGGTTTTAATACATTTTGAAATTTTTTTTTTCAAAAATTTCCAAATGGAGATTTTTCATTGATTTCACATATACTGGTGTTTTGTAAAATTACCCATATATTGGTGTTTTGTAACAGCAAAAAATTTTTAACTAAATTTTTTTTCGAATTCTTTTCAAATTATACAATTATTCAAGTTCGTAAAAGTTAAAACTAAACGANCTGGAGAAGTCTACCAAGCAAACAACATGCTCTTGAATTTTATTAGCATGAAAGTATCACAGTACTAAAACTAACTGCTCTTTCAGGAACCCATCTTTCAAATATGCCATTTCGTATTAATTCAGGTGAGTGTTGATTGTCATAACGTTTTAGGATGTTGCCAAAATCATTATGGGTTTCAAAGGAATCTGCCATAGTTGAATTATATGAAAATTGAGAACTGACATTTAAATTTTCATTAGACCAATTGTCTTTATCCAATTGAACACGTTTGTGGGAGGGTTCCGAATCAAGGTCATGTTCATCATGACTTATAGTTACAGGAGTGCTTGTTGTAGCAAAAGTACCTGGTCTTGCATCAAAAAATGAAGTTAAAAGAATCTGTTTTTGTGAACAGGAAGTCATCTAAGAATAAGAGAGGACATTAAGAGAAAAGCATTTAGCATATCAAATTATTAATATTATAGAAATATTTTCATTGACTATATTTATAGGAAGCAAATTTACATTAAGGTATAAACAAGTAACTAAAGGTACTTAATACAAACTCAAGTCTTATAACTTAAACTTAGGGTTAAATATTATCAATATCAGCCACACTTTCAACTGAAATCCGATGTTAAATGAAATTGATTCATAATTAGTCATTTCAGTCTCAGCTCAATTCAAATGAGAAGTGTTTTAAATACATGAAGCTAAATAGAACTATATGCCTCACCTAACCGTATGCAGCCATTATTAAGGCTGACTAAGAAACTATGTTTCTCGTTGGCCGTAGGCATTAGTAAACTAATGCCCATATTCCACAGCTTTTGTCTAGCACTAATGAGCCCCCTTTGCAATAGCAGGCTCATAAACGCGTTCAACCAGGGCTGCGTGTTGTGCACATGACACAGTATGAGCTTGTCTGGTTTACTGCTACTAACTGCTTCAGCCGCTAAAATAGTCTATAATTATAATTCCCACTCCCAAGTTTCCTATATTAATGTAATAGAGCAATCTGTTAGTAATAAAGCAAATTGTTATAATGATGTTGATTTGGCGGGTAAATAAATAGCATTAATGCTAATTATCTTGGCCAATCACTGCTAAACTATTCATTCAGTTGTTGACATTCCTTTTATGATTTGTAATAATGCGAAATAGTGGAAACAGGTTCAAACTCAATTCACATGTGGTGAACATTCAAGCAAATTACAAATCAGTGAAACTGATGATATATGTTGGTTTATAAATGGAATGCAATTATTTCACGATTTCTGAAGCACTAATAGATTTCAATGACATATTTCCGTATCTTTATAAAAATATTTGTATTTATGAAAATTATAATAACAAACTGAAACAGTTATCATTTGTAATAGCCAATTTACATACTCGCTCAGGGGGGTCTTGCGACCCCTGAGCCCCCCCCCTCAAACCCGCCACTGATTCCAAGTATTTTCCAAATTTTGTCCCGTATATTTTTCATTTAAATTTTCACTGGAATGCATGCTTTTAATTTTTTCCCAACTCTGGATTCTAGGGTACTGCACCATTAATTGAAGGAACTTCGACATTTGCGCATTACTAGAAATTTTAACCATAAATATAAGCATTGTGATTGGTTTTAATGTTCGGACTTCTACATAATCATTCATGTTTTATTCAATTGTTTTCATGAAATTTTTTTGCAGAATTCACCTCGCTAATACTTCGCTGTTTTCCATTTCTTTGCAATTTGTTAATATTTCGTTTATTTTATGAAACCATTTCAAGCGACGGCATCCTACGCAAATGTCAATTTCGCTGCCGCCTGCAGGGATAGAGTTTTAATCAGTCCCATAAATCTAATTGTTTTCTTCATATTTTTTCAATTTTTGGAACATTCAAGTTGTATATTTAATTCCCACAAAAGCTTATTCCCTGTACTCAATATCGAGTCGAACAGTCTCGGCCTCTTCCGCATCACTAATTTCTGCAATTACTACAGCGATTTTCTTGATTTAAATTAGTTTTAGTTTATTGAACAAAAATTAAAATTATGTTAACAAGCAAACTTTTTGTGTGTGATCTCACTGCAAAAACATATTTGTTAAAAAGGTGTTTAAAACATGATTGTTATATTTTTTCACGGGTGTTTTTTGTATTCTTTCATGCGAGTAAATATGTACTTGAAAGAAAGGCTGTTACAACCAACAGTGGCGTACCCAGAGGGTACATGGTGGAATTTCCCCCGTCAGGTTTCCAAATTTAATTTTGACTGGATAAATCAAAAAATTTTTCGTAAAAAATTTAGAAATTTAAAATCTAGGATCGTGAAATGCATTTTTTAGGGTCTATTTTCTCAATATTTTCAAAAAATTTCGCGGGGCGATGATGTCCCCCCTCCCCGTCAGAAAATCCTAGGTACGCCCCTGACAACCAAACTAGGAAGAATAGTGAAAGTCTGCCTTAATTTACTGGAAACTTATTTATGATAAAAAAGTGTTAATTAATTTAAAGAACTAATAAAAAGATTGAAATATGGGATGTGCAAAAAATGATATTGCAATTTCAAACTTATAACGAAATCCTGTAATACCAATTTTTAATTTTTACAACAAAGTTCTAAATGAAAAAAGTTTGATTGGCATCAAACAACCTTGTCATTACTTAGAGTCCATGTTATATTGTAGAACTCTCTGATTCTATTTTATATACCTGGTGAAATTTTATTGCAGCAGATTGTTTATCTGTAAATGACTTTTGCGGTTAACTTTTGTAATTAGTAAATTTATTTGCACTGGAGTGATGCCAATAAGTCTAGACAATGCATTACATTTCCGATTCTGTTAATTCCCCCATTCAAGAAAAAATTATATTAATTTTATTGTGTCGCAGGCCCTGTTTCAGCTCATTAAGCCCAAAGACTTATTTCACAGTTATTCCATTCGTCGTTCCTTAAAATAGTTTCCCCACATTAAACCGAATACTTTTTACAAAATAAGGAAACTGTTCAATTATTTAATAAACTCTTCTTAAAAACAATTATGACGTCAATTCTTAGATAATCAAATCTTAAACAGAGGTAAATTAAATTTATGATGTAGGAAGGCAACACCCCATTGTTTCCAACTATTTCTAAAAAGTTCCTTGTTTTGGAGATTTAATGAATTATATACTAATTCAGTGGGCAGGCATTTCCTGTTTATTATTGGCTTATAATTTTATTTTTTTAAGAGTGGAGTTGTGTCTGAAATCGTTTTCGTGCTGTTTTATGAGGAAATTATTACTGTTAAATAATCGATTCCATTCCTACCTCCACTGTTATTTTTAGGTCAACATTTTGTTTGAAATTATTTCTAAAAAGGATTTCAGTTGTCATTTACTTGACGTAAAAATAAGAATTTGCAACTGCAGGTAGAATAGTTGCCAGCCTTTAAACCACAAACATCATCTTCATTGTCGTAGAAACTTAGAAAACATTCACAAAAATTTTCGTCTTGTAAATTTCCTGATATCCATTGCATAACATAAGTGAACAAACTCATTTTTATAAGACCCATCTTTATTAGAGAGCGACATCGGGTACACGATAAAAGCCCATCCGATTATTAAAAAATAGTGTTGTAAATCACCGCTTGATTTGAGAAAAATCCAAGACGTTAATTTATACCAATGAATTGCTGATTCGCCCATCAGAAAATGACGGATGTTTATGATCATTTGATTAGATAGAAATTCATAACCTCAAATCAAAGTAAAAGTTTCGGGTCGGATTTGGGTCTATATTTACCTCATTGTCACTCTCTAATATTTATACACATAATTATTCTTTTGTCTACTCATTGACACACAGTTGCAGGCGTATGTTTCATTCAGTGCTAGTGTGTTTCCTCTGATTCCAGTTGCTTGATTCCTGGCTAATCAATGCAGTATTCTACCGTCCAAGGACAACACCACTTTTTTCAAGAATAGACTTTTTAGTAATCACAACTGCAAATTGATTTTGTCGCAACTGTTTCAGGAATAAGTTGCCAAAATGTAATTTATAACTTAGGTCCGACCAAGTACAATTACAAAGACACTAAGTCCAAAAAATCGATATCTAAATCTCCGGATTTCATAAAAATGTTATATATTGTATTTGAAGCACTTTTGGGATGCATATTTCTGTATATATATATGTAGGTTTGAAGAAATTTCCCAAGCTAGCATCAGGCGGTACCTTAAATTTGTACTAAAATATCAATGGCTTTTGCAATTATTAGAAACTTTCTTTTGATAATTTTTGCTTTGATTTCTACAAATTTTAAAAATTGATTGCCGGGATAATAAAATAGGGAAATTTCTCATATAGTACAAGTTATATTTTTTACTTTTGAATGAGATAATTTGCAGTATAAATACCATTGCATTCATTTGCTTTAATGAACAGGTGATTAATGAATTTTTGTATATACAAGTTCTTGGAAATTGAAATAAAATTTGGTTGACGCCTCGGGAAGCAATTTGTTGTAGACTAATCTTACTGATAGGTTGTGTTTCATGGTCAATTTTCTATCGATTAATAAACAGAAAACTGCTTATCTAATTATTTAGATTTGTATGCTTTTATTCTTAAATTTACATAGAATCTGAAAATTCAAATATCTAACAATTAAAAACAGATAGTTTGGACACTTGTAAAGATTTTGCTTTAAAATAATATAAAAATGTGGGTATCCGATTAAACCCGGTCGGATTTTGGGTTTTGTGTCGCGTTCATGTATCAAATTGTCAGGTAGGGTAGGGTCGGGTTCGAGAACAAAGCCTGAATTGATAGATAAAAAGATACGGATGTTATTCACCACTGCATTTGAGTAAGACGTTAAGTAATACCAAATAATAGATATGTTGACACTATCCGAAAATGATCCAAGATTGGAGTATTGCGAATCAAAATCTACGCTTCGTATTTGCGGCAAGCCAGGTTCGGGTAGTGAATATTCTGATCGAGTTGGGTTCGGATTCATGCTAAACTCGTTTTGTCACTCTCTAGCCCATACCATGGACATCTAGATGTCCATGCCCATACATAATTTCTTAAACGTTTTTTTTAGCTAACGTCTTTTTGCATATTATATCAGTGTGTGAATTCAATCTTGTCATTAAAACGTAGTTTTTGCCTTTAATATAATTTTATCACGTCTATTAGAACCAGTTTAATTTTTCATCTTTCTCGGTATTACATTATTAGTTTTCATTTTTACATTAAGCACTTAAAAACTAATGTCATGATTTTTTACTTCTGGGTCTGAAATGTAAGCGTATTCTCATTTGTCTTAAAAGCACCTTCAATTAGTACTCCGCGGAATACAGAAGAAATCCCGAAACCACTTCTTTCAAATCAAATCCGAAACCGAATCAAGAAAAAAATTAAAATCGAGTTTTTCGGTTTTCTGCAGAAGCAGTAGTCTATTATGTTATGTCCAAGATACGATATAGTCTTTTGGACAAATGATGAGTTTATTCAAAGTGAGTGTAAGTCCATTTATATACAATGAAAATTTTGCGGCACTGAACTGCTTCAATATTTGAGATCGCGACGGCGGCTTTTAACATTACGGCCGCTGCCCAGCCCGGTTACATATAAAATTAATGGCCAGCTGCGGTCAGCGAAGAAACTGCAGCCCAGAAAACACTAGTCGCGATTAAAAATGTTTAATGCTCCATTATATTGTAAGAAAATGTAAAAATCGAACTACTGTACAGAATAAAAGAGCGTTTGATATGGAGAGAAAAACCTTATATATATATATATATATATATATATATA
>CABFPE010000087.1:1185715-1213980 GCA_900660155.1 Hofstenia miamia
GCTTTATTAGTTTTCCTGTTATCCGCATCTGCTGCACATATTTACAAATTTGCAAAGATATATATATATATATATATATATATATATACACATTTAATACATGATTAGAGAAATTCACCGGGGAGTTTTTCCATTCATTCTCAATCGTCATTTACTTAATTATTTGCATAACTGAGACTCAAAATAGAAATAATTTGCGTCTAGATGACTTTTGCTGTAAAATGAAAATCGCAATATAACTTTAAAATCATCAGTTGAGGGCATTCATATTCTGTGTTATTTAACATTTCCTTCACCGTCCGTGACGCCATTACCGAGACATTTACGCCCAAAACAATCATTAAAGGACGTAATTACCGCAAAAAATTATTGTTGATTTTTCTAATGGATTGAACTGCGATTACATTCGATAGTAGTATAAGAAACAGTTTTTCCAATGAACAATAATTGTTTTAGATGCAGAAAATAGGGCCTCTTTTTGGTTCAATTAGTTTATGTAATGTGCTATTCTTCTAGATAAAACAACTACGACGTTCTAAAAATTTGTTATTGGCCGCTGTTGTGTACACATGATTTGTATTGAGTAAAGGTAACTGTGGTACTCCAGTTTAAACAGGAGTGTCAAATTTTCGAATTAAGTTTAACCGACTATTCGAACATCCGAGCCTACTATCCAAATCCCCCAATATTTGGTTAGATTCATAAAATCGATTTGATTTGTTTTATAACCGCTTCTGCTCAATCGTGGTCATTGAAAAGTTTTGAAAAGATGAATTTTGAAATGCAAAATGATTTAAACGGTTTTTTAAATACGAAAGAATTGCTGTGGCCTCCTAGGTGAACCGACTTTACCTTAAGATGATTTTTAAAAGAATATCTTTTAATAAAAACATTCACAATTCCTTGTAATAAAACATCTTTTATTTTTATAATAATGTATTTTGTAAGTTGTCATTTTGATGAGCTTGACTTTTCCATTCGACTAATCGCGGTTGCACTATTTACGGATTTGTTCCATTGTAGAATGAGTGACTAATTACTTTTAGTTTTCCAATTCACTGAAAAACTATTTACCACCAAACAGAGGAATTTAATTTTAACCTTAAGCTGTCTAAAATGTTTTATTGTAATCTTTTCACTATTTTAAGCCAATCCAATTCAAGAATAAAGGATTCCAATGAGCATAACAGTAACCGCAGCGCTAGCAAATAAGATTAATGCATTCTTGTAATTATTTTTGATCCATTAGTTTCAATATCATATGAATTCCAAATTTTCCAATACTTTGGAGAAATTTTTTGAGAATGTGGGAAAATGTTTTGTACTTTTGAAGGAATTACTTACATTGATCACTTAATATAATCGAAATATTATTGGACCATGCATTTCTTAATTCAAGTGAGAATGTAAATATATTTTTGGTACTGTGAAGATGTCAATTTCAAAACTATCACCCGTAGGAACTTAAAAAGAGTAATGCTCATTATACTTTTATCAAAGATATTTGTAAAAATCAGAAAATGACAGAAGACATTACTTCGGAAGTAATGTCGTTTTTTGTATAAATACTGACTTAATATGCACTAATTTTTTTATTGTCCCAACTCGAGTTGTAAAAGTTCACTATTGATTACATCATTGATTTTCAGCAGAAAACATTGGTTACTTACCAATATGCCTGTCATCAGAAAATCTAAAATTTTCCATAAAAAGCTCGTCTTTTGCATGGTTGCTCAGAGGTAGCGATTTATGATTAGCTGACTGTTGTATAAGTTAATGAAGTCATCTCACTAATCTCTTTCAAACAAGGAAGTGGAGAATGATTAGTTCCAGTTGAAAAAGCGGCAGATCAAGTAGCGAAAGTTGGCATACCTTTCAATAATATCTGAAGAATATCCTACCACGTCGATTGTGCGCATTGTAAATGAACATGATCTCAGTGAGAAAATTTAAAGGAGAAATTAAACCATGTTTCCAAAAAATACGATTTGTGCAATACAATCCAAAAGTATGAAAAAACTATAATACTTCCGACGTGACCTATAAATTGCGGGGAATGACTAATATCTTGTATTATAGCATATACATTTTTTTCAATGTCGAAATGGAAACTCCCTGTCGGTACTCCAGCATCAGACATTTGAATAGTTCCCTATTCTGAGACATGCATTCCCAAGCAGATAATCCATCGAATATCTGTAAAATTGTTGTGACCCAAGATTTTATATCTGGATGAAATTAAAATAGGTTTTTAATAAGTTCTTTTATCCTGCATTTCCAATTTATATCATCATCAGATGCGGTTGGTTTTGCACTCATTACATTCACGGCAATTCTTGTTTTATAACTACTAATTTCCGATGCCCTGTTCATTGCAACCATCCAAGGTCAAACTTGTTTGCTATTTTCCAACTGATAAAAATCGAAGTCCTTATACACAATATTCTATATTTTCCCCACGCGTGCAAGTCTTTAATCTGCTGGAGTTGAAACTTATCAAAAGTAGTTATGTGATGATGCAAATTTTTCACTTATAAAGCAAAATAAAGTCTCAAATTTGGACATGATATCATTCACAAACACTTTTGGATAATAATTATAATTTAATATTAATTTAGTTATCATATGTATTTCTGTTCAAAAATTGCTAGTAAACCACCGCCCTCACACGCACTTATCATGAGCCTAAGGTACAAGACACTATAAAATACACGAGTTCCCGTTACCACCTAAGTACTCGAAAGTTGTGTAAAATATACAAAATACTTCTAGGAATTTCATCTATTTAAGTTGGAAAATTTTGAAAAAATTGGTAAAAATAGCTTATGCATGGCTCTAAATTTCTCTTACAATTGCTTGTAGTTTGTCTCAACGGAATCCAATTTACAAAATTAAGTAAAATACACTAATACACCAAATACTTACTCGAAAATGTTAAATACTATATGGTTAAATGTTTTGTATCGAATACATGAAAATTTCAATGCACGACAACACATTTAATTTTAAATGTGACTTGATATTAAAAGTAAAAAGTATAGTACAGCGATGCTGCCAGAAACCTCCCGATCGAAATATAAAAACCTTAATTGTTGTGTATTTATTGTTTGCTTCACTCTTTTTGTCAGCGCTTACAATTGTGAGCGCAATTCTAAGACGTGAACTAATTACCTCGGCAGTTACAAGGATTGACTGATTCACTAATTATTGTTTCTCTTTTTTGAAACGCTTTTTGGCAGTCTGCTATCAATTGAATTGGGTGCAATATTTGATTTTAATTTTCACTTAAAACTCAATGTAAAGGTATTCCATAAGAAGTAACCCAACTCCAGCTTTGGAGTTCGGAATATCGATTTTATCATTTGACAATTTATCAGCTGATAAAAACCGATGATCTGAACGATATGAACACTCGAGTTAACTCTACTTCAAGTAATCATCATATTAACAAACTTCATAATGATTGAATTTGAAATATAATTGAGACTTTGCTACGCACCCAAATAAACCGTCATCTATTAAAAAATCAATAATCTGAATAATATTTGACTCTACTTTTTTCGGCAATAATCTCGCGGATATGAAGTGAATCGACAGTGTGAAACAAAGAATACATTTTTGACCAAAAGAACCTGATAAAAATCTATCAACTGAACACAACCTTTATTTGTGATAAATGTTTTGTTACAACGTTCTGAATGTGGGAAGATTATAAATGTGGTCTAAAGAATTGTGAAGAGATTATTTTTCATTGATAAGAACTTTTTAAATGCTCATTGTTCTAGGTGACAACTGTTGTATAAGAGTGTCTTCTGACGTAAGCTATTCATTAGTTCAATGCCAATTATTTCAACTAATGAAAGAATGAGCGTGTAATCCTTCTATACTTTACTTCTTCATTGTTCTCGCTCCCTGTTCCAAACAATAGTATTTGTATTTGTTTAGAAAATGAGATTAACAGGAAAACGTGGGCATAATAGGAGACAACTGTCTTATTAGTTTTCGGTTCACTTTGGAAATAATCTTTGTTGATAATAATCGACCTTAAATTTTCCAAAATAGAATTTTATTTGATAAAAATACAATTTCGCTCTCAGACAATTTTCCGCAATTTTTTCCAAATGCTCTTTTTTATTTAAAACATTATTCCAGTTTGTAGATTTTCAAAATTTCTATTTACTGTGGATTCACCGCATAAATTGTTAGAATTTTTTCAAGTATTATTTCTATATATATATATATATATATATATATATATACATACATACTTACACAGGGTGGCCCATAAGTTTCTGACTCCCTCGCAAATTGACATAATACCCGATTCTATTCAATTCTTCTTACAATAATTGAAAACATTTTCCAATTAAATATTAAAATAATGGCTATATTTATAAAATAAACATGAAAATAAAGGTGAAATGGTTTTGCAAATTCAAATATTTAACATTTTAGTTTTTTATAACTTGTATCACCACCCTCATTTTTCAAGCATTGTTAAAGTCGCTTAGGAAAAGATTCAATGAGATCTTCTAGATACTTATCAGATATGTCATTCCAAAATGCTTTTGCACTCTCTTAATGAGTTCTGTTCGATTTCGTGGACGTGGCTCCCTGAACCCCCCTCTTGTAACATTGCCCATGCGCAGTGTGGGGTTTAAAACGTTTTTTATGAAATAAAACAACCGTTTTTTTTTCAAAAAATACACTGTTTTATTTATTTTTTATTTTCCTTCTCGTTTAATCGTGAAACTGGCTTTATTCAACAAGAAAAACATTTCAAGTGTTTCAAAAACAATTATTCAAAATGTTGACGATAGACAGTATAAGCAAATCACTCATCATTTAGCTGCCGGTACAGAAAAGCAATCCGACCAGCTTTTTGCACCGCCAAATTCGAACGCAGTTTTCCATAGTTCATTCCCAAAGTGGAAAATTGTCTCTCCAGTCCTCCTGACGACGGGACGCATGTAGTTATAGAAGTTGTGACTTCAATCCGTTTTCCATTGAATCCCAGTTTTTTACCAGGCACCCACCAAGTGCCTGGCTGGACACCCATATAGGATTCTCCAAAGAGCTCGTTTGAAAATGGTTCATGGCGTGCCATAAATTTCGTCACATCTGCGATGCAATTCACGTCTATATCGGACGTACGCCGGTGCCTCCTTCACCTCAAGTGAGGAGAGTCGATTCCCGCAGAATCTAAAGAAAAAGTAACGAGATGGCTTTGTTGACGGAAACGATAACGTTGTTTGCTTCGCAATTTTCGGAGCAGATGGCCCTGGCGCGGACTAGCTGACGTCGTCATGGGCAGCGGAGGGTGCCTCGCATTTCTGATAATGATCCTTCATGCGTTCAACAAGTGGCACGATGTCGGTCATACACTGATTACATAACGCTCGTTCCTTACCGTCCTTTACGATCTTCTTGTAAAAAGTCCATATTTCATGACTCTTACGACCCCTTTAAATCTGAAACCACAAATGTACCAAGTCAACCTGAATCTTCATACTGATAAAAATGAAAACTGTTTTATAACAATGTTTTATTCGCGTGTTTTAAAACAGTTTTTTATGGCAATGTGTTAAAACATTTTTAAAACATTCCCCAACCTGCCCATGCGGCTTCCAAAACTATTTCACAATCACTCTGTGCATGGCATCGTTGCCATTTATTAACTACCGTCTTTAGACATAGCTTGATTTTAGTATTTATACACACGTTGACAATAGATCTAATGGATTTACCAATATCAATTGCGCTATTAACGCAAATTGATGTTGTTGATCTTAGGTGAAGAAAATAGAGGTTAAAATTATTTCGAAATTGAAATATTGGTCTTTTATATAATAAAGAAATGCAGTTGAATTTATAAAGCTGCCCAAAAGAAATTTAAAGTGCAAAGCTCTCACACGTGCATGCAAAAACCCTCATGGTCGTAGCATCCAGTTGAAAGCTACCACATCTTTAGTTCTCTATCTCTATCTATCTATCTCTATCTATCTCTATCTATCTCTATCTATCTATCTATCTATCTATCTATCTATATCTCTATCTATATCTATATCTATCTATATCTATATCTATCTAAATATTCGTCGTTTGTTCCATACTAATGGTGAAACTTCTTTACAAACAACGAATTCTGAAAAAAATTACTGTTACAAACGACGAATCGCCTTTTTGGGGTTTAAAATTGAGGAGAATGCAAAATTTTCTAATTTTTTCAGTTAGTGTATCTCAGTACCCTCTCAATAATATGTCCTACTGGATTAATGGGTCTAAAAATTTAAAATGAAAAAAAAATTTTTTTTTGCTGGTTTTCACAGATATTTGTCGTTTGTAATTTCTCAACAAAAATGCTTGGATCAGCTTCACACCTAGTTCGTTAGCTCTCAAATTAAAAACTACATCTACTAAAGTTCTTTAAAGATGCATAGGCTATGGATTACTTACTTTGTTTTTTTTGAAATTTCATTTAACAACCCACTACTGTTCTTGACTCTATATTTTGGGGAATAATCGTTAATATTTCAGTGAATAATGCTTGGATCGAATGCAAACCTAGTTCATTAGCTTCCACATTAAAAACTACATCTACTAAATTTCTTTAAAGATTTATAGGATATGTATAATACCTTTGATTACTATGTACTTAACAATATTATAAGGTTATTGAAGTTCAAGACTTTCGAGTTTGCTGTAGGCAAGAAATTAATCAACTATGGAAGGCATTGGCTCTAATGAATGGAATAGGCACTAGTGTAATGCATATGATTAAGAAACTGTTAAAATTGCAACATCATTAATATAAAAAAAATTTTTGGTTACAAACGAGGAATATTGTTACAAACGGCGTATATATATGAAAATGATTATAAATGACCAATATAAATTCTGCATAAATTGCAAACAGCGAATATATATATATATATATATATATGTATATATATAAATACATTTCTAAAAATTTTGTTTGTATTAAAAAATTGTTTTTGAAATAGAATTTTGATGAAATTTGACGGGTTTGATTTTAATCAGACTCTTTGACCATAATAAAGTAACTTTATGAGGACGCTTTGATAGAAAATTTTGCTAGCGCGATTTAACATTTTGAGCTTTGATATTTTTAATACATTTTCTTATGTTGTAGCTGTATTCCTTTAATTATTTTGAGCTATGCTCTTACCATTCATAGAAACTAGTATTAATATAATTTTATAGTTATATTATACTCTAAATGGGAATTTGGTTAAAACAGTAATTTATATCGTTTGCAATCTAGAACTCGACCGCCCGCTCTTAGTGCGTTTAATCCCAGGAATCTTAAACTGACATATTCATTGGTTTGCTTTAATACCTGTCATTTTATTTGCAGATTGTAAAATTATTACTATCAACATTTTAGATGTGCAATTTTAAAATTTCATTCATTCTCGGGCTGTAAATATGTTCGAGAGTGAACCAATGGAATGAATATTGCGTATTAGTTTACATAAATATCAATTAACTTGCAGAATATCTTTTTTTTGCAGAAGTAATAACACTGTAGAATCCGACTTTAAATATTCTTCAAAAATAGTATTTGACGACAAGGTAAATATTAATTGTGAATATGAAACATTAGTTTCTCAATTTCGTTTGTTTTATAATTTAATGTACCCATTAGAACAAATTATTCCCCCATAGACCTTTTTATTTTCTATACTTTGAGAAAAATATTGCTTTAATTCACAAGAGCTTATATTGAATTACTATTTGATTAATCTAATGATAGTACATCCAAGAGCAGGGTTGGTAAACAAGTGTAGTTTTTTTTACAGAAAAAGCTTTTTAAGCGTTTAAAACAATGTTTTTGCTCTTAGACAGGTCCACCTCAAGGTACTAAAATTTTACTCAAAAAACATATAGTAGCAAACATTGAATTTCGATAAGCATATAAACATTTATTTTTCATTGCATACACGTAAACAAGCGCAATTTTAACGGGTTTTGCAGTAGAAAATCGGTTATGACAGTAAGAATTCTAAAGTAAAGTTCTAAATAAATTGGAAAAAAAATTAAAAATCTTTTCAAAAAACAGTTGTTTTAAACAGTATTTATAACATCTTTTAAATTGGTCGTGTTTAAAACATGCCAAGATCGATTTCAAAGTTGTAAAATAAGAAGTAGGAACAATATTCGTAGTGTTAACATGCATCAAAATTGTATTTTTGCAGTGAACTTGATAAGTACCAAGTCTATATAAAGTTTTCCAAAGATAAAATGCATGATATGATAAAATATCATATCAAAATTAGGCATGTAAAGCTTTTTTAATATAATTGTTTTTCAGTTTTAAGAATGCAATAAAATGTATAAATTGCTAGCCTTAAAACAGCATGTGCTTCACATGTACCTTTAACTGCTGGGATGTCGAGACTCCATATATTCCGAGAATGGAAACTTCGTGTATTTCAACCTGGGGCTTGAAACAGCTCAGTGTTCTCTAGCAATATCTAACAAAATTAGACTAACAACATTATTTTCGGAGCTTTTAAGTATAGTTATTCTCGAATCGCTTTCGCGCATTTTAAATGAAACTGTTAACATGATAAAATGCATAAAATTATTTAAATTAATCGAAATTTTTATGGTAAGATAGTGAATCCTAGTGTTCTGCAGTTGATTTCCTAAAATCATATATTTTTCTGAATAAAAATGATTGGTTAATGAATTTAGTTTTAAACTGCTGAAACTCGCCGAAAATGTTTTTCCTGACTACACATAGTATTATCCTGTAATGCGATTTGGATTCCGGTACGCAATTAGCTTGGAAAAATCAGGAAATAATTATCTGTTATATTGAGCTGATGATTATCATTATTTTAAAATTACGGCCAATTAATAGGTCTTGGTGGAAACCAGGGTAATTAAGTTTCGCTGAATTCCCAACTATAAATAGTAATAAGTGTTAATTAAGCCAACTAAGCAAGAGGTACTACGCACTACACTACCTAGAGTTTCCTTAATTGTAAAAATTCTTTAATTGTTTTTACAAGGTTGAATTTCGAGTCCAAAACCTAATATTTTTTTTGGTGAGTTTGAATACATATCGTATTCTGAATGCAAATTGGTCCAAATTTCAAAGACATTTTGTTTATGCTTACATACTTCAGTGTATTTTATCCCACGCTTTTTCCGTCATTGTCGCATTTATCAGGTGACTTATGTAAATTCGGGTGTGGTTCAAGCCACTTTTTTAGACTGTCAGTATCCTAATTTAATTACTTCGTTTGCATTTGAAAGTATTTCTTCTTTATTTTAATGACAATTTCTTTTCTAACTCGCCTATAATACATGCAAGTCCAAGTCCTAACCATAGTGCAGCAAAACAATTACGAGTCATTAAGTCTTCGAATTCTGTTTTGCATATGAATTATTTTGATCAAAATCTATTTCTTAAGTTTTAAGAATGTTTTGTAACCATGCATAGGCTTTTTACTTGCATCGATCACTTTTTTTAATTAAGCAAAATGAGGTTATTAATCTCATTTCTGACATATAAACGATTTTCATATAATTAAAAATTTGACCTGGAAATTTAACATGCGTGTAATCAAAATCTTGATTTTATAAGAAATAGGAAATAAAAATGTCTCTGGTGAACGCAAATGGGAAAATACTATTTTTTTATTCCTCACTAAAACGATAAAAATATGTAAGGTAAATGCGATACTTATCAATGCCCTGGTGGGGATCATCCTCCATATAAAATCGCATACCATATTGTTATAGTTCTTTTTCAAAACATAAAAAATGAATAGTTTCATTAAATTCATTTTGGTTCAAGAATTAGAAGAAAAAATTAATCGGAAATTGAAGTTAAAGTACTATTGATATTTTCAATGTGGATTTTAATTATTATGTATTGTTTTATAATAGAATCCATCTGTAAAATAATTTCTCTCATTTAGTGAGTTCGATTAAATCCAATGGGCTCTTCCACCTTAATTCTTAAGAATTGTCTATGAAAATTACTTAATAATTCTCGAGTGGGTCATCGAAATTCGGCTCCAAATGATTATTATAATTCCAAATATTAATCATATGAAATATATTTCCAGAAGTAAAGTCTTACTTATAAATTATTTCAAATACATTGCCTAATGCCTGATTCTTATAGCACGTTTGGTATTCCATTAATAAAACTTTTTTTCAATTTGTTCATATCTTAGTGTTTTAAATTTAATCAGTGGTTCTCAAAGTCTGCTTTTCGCCTCTCAGCATGGCATTCCGAATTAAACGTTTACTTTATTTTTATTTTCTTTTTAGGGGAGAAATTGCAATTTTTTACCTGAAAAAAATCTAATTTTTAGCCTAACCTCATTATTGTTGTAACTTTTTGAACAGTATGTTTATGTGATATATTGTTAAACAAATTCCTTTTTAGAAGTGTTCAAAAATATGTAAAAATGTTGGTCAGAACAGCATTGTAACAAAAAATTAGTATTTGTACACGTTCTCAACCAGAAGGTTTTGGTCTTTGGACAGAAATTTTTTCAGCATCTAAAAACACGTTTCTACATCACTTTCAGTTCAAATTTGCTATATGCATCTGCACTAACGTTCAATTGAACCATCTTTATGAAATGATTATTTTTCTAAAAATTGGATGAAATAGATTGAAACAATGCAAACTGCATTAAAATATAAGTTGTTAAAATTCACTAACAATGTATAACTTTTAAGCGGGGACGTTAAGTAAGCATGCATTAATGCGGAGATTTGCCACGTGACAGTCGTTAACTTTGTAAATATAACGAAATGTTTATATATATATATATATATATATATATAATGTATTGTATTTTTTTAAAGGTCTTTTTGATTTTATCTGTGGAAATATTCACCCTATCATTATTTATGTCGTTTTGGCTGAAAAACACGTTTTGAAAAATGTTTAAACGATGTGCTTACATCACTTTATTAAAGATTTTTTTCAGTGTTTTTCTCAAAAATGTATATCAGAAAATATTTTCTGTGTATTTCTCTGGCTTTAAATTTGAAAATTTGCAAAGCACACATTTTTAAAAATTTTTTTAAAAAACATTTATAACATTTTTGCTTATTATAACCATCGCAAAGAATTACGTATTGCAGCAAAGCAATCGTTATAGCCTTCTTCCATGTGGACCCTGGTTGAGAACCGCTGATCTAGACCAAACCCTATTCTTCAAATTTGTGCTTGCTATGAAGTTTGATGATGTATTCGTTTTTAAAAGAAAGAGCTGCTTTCGTTTTTTTCAAAGGTTTGTCGAAATTAACAATATTGCTTTTTACACTCAAAATTTTCTACCATCATTGAGATCTATGTAAAAACACATGTAGACATGTGAGTATCTTTTTTACAAGTATTCATTTTTCGATCTATAAAACAAAAGCCTCCGTAAAAGATTTGATATTCATGTTAAGTATTTAAAATAATACACTAAACTAGAAATTGCCAATAAAGTAAAAACTCATCAAAATACCCAAAGTCTAACAAAAGTAGACAAAATGTTTTAATCAATTGAAACAAGCAACAAATATTTTGGAAATTTGTAATATACTAATTAAACTAAATAATAAATATATCCATAATTTTTTGTAACGAATTAGTCGTAACTTTTAGAATAAAAAGTTACATTAATTTCTCTGTAGGTATAAACTAAGGATGTAAAGACAGGGAATTGTTTTATTTGCCATCCTAGATTTTTCATATGTACCCAATTGTATCTGCAATATTTGAATTTATAATTCTAAAACAATTGAGAGAATAGATTTTCCCTTAAGAAGTTTTACGTTTTTTTCAGCATTTTAATTTCGAAATGATTTTCATTAAAAATATATATATTAGTTAAAAATATATATTAGTTTTACGAATATTTTTCTGTAGTCCCATGTTTCAAGCAATTTTACCTCTCTACATCATACTTTCGCTAAATTCATACACTTTGTATTAGTTCAGTATACAAAATTCATTTATTTTCTTCCAAAATTATTCCATTTTAGTTCGACATGGAAATGGTAATTTAGAAAGTCAGTTTGCCTTTTCTTGTGTAATTCGTGACAATATTCAGTATTGTTTTTTATTCAGTATAGTTCATTATCATAGATGATCAAATACCCTCTTAAAATGAAATTCGGCTTAAGATTTGGAAACTGGCACAGTCCTAGTTGTTGATGTTCGAAGATATACTCATGCAAGATGCGTTTAACTTGTGGTTTTTCGCAGTTTTTTAATTAGTTTCGTTATAATAATTTTCGGACGCATGTACTTTTAATGTAATTTTAAACAGTGTAGTTTTTAAGCAGTTGATATTAATTCCTGAATAAAACGTCATAGAGTGCATTTCCGCATATCATACATCACCGAGGTTTCTCAATTAATTTTAATGGTTAAAGCTTCCTGACTCTTAAGCTCACCAGCAATTTTGTCAGTGTATCGATTTTGCTTGGTGTTTCATCAATAAGAAACCAATTTCCAGCAAAATATTACTGAATTTGAAAAGCGTTTTAAGCCGGTTGATCAATACATTTGCTATTTCCAAATTGTTTTAGTCTTCCAGTTTTTCAATTACTTTCAAATAGTTAATAGAAGAGTTCACACGTCATAAATAAATAATTTCATTTTATGAATACTTTTACTGAACTAAACGTTAGAGAAACAGGGTATGTCGTAATCTGTCGAATACAGTCAATTCTGAAGTTTTTTGTGTTCAAAAAACGTTAGCGATCTTCAAGACCGTTACTGTTACTGGTGTCGATGTCAGTTCCCGGGATCAAAAAATAAAACACGGCTCTGGACTAGTTTTCTGTGACCACGGCAATTTTATTGGCCACAATCGGCTGTGCAAAATAAATTTTGACTTTAGCCAGCCGTTTATCGCAAGTCTTTTGGCCGTGATTTTTTGCCGTAGTCGCCGCTTTACTATTATTAAGGGAAATACTGCAATTTTCAATGGAATGATCAAAACAATTTAAAAAATTATCAAAGCGACTAAGTTTTAGAAACAAAAATACATGTAAAAATCATGGAAATAAATTGTGCATCATAATGTTCAGAAATGAATTTTGCCCGGAATTTTGGCCATAAAATGAAATTTTTCGCATGCAAAGGGCGGTACTAGCTGCCGGTTATCTTTCAAAACGATCGAGCGGGCACGGACACACCATATTTTCCCGCCCGCAAAACACTATCTCAAATAAGTACCTCACAATGACATCGTTGATTATTTTAAAAATGTTTATGCAAAAGTTAATTTATTCACAAATCCATGAATTCGCATACGCTTAAAAGAAAATAGGAATTTCGACAGATGTTTTCGTGAAGTAGAAAGAAATCGAGATTCTTTATAATCTCTTTAGGAAGAAATCTCAATGTACTTTGAACTCCCATTTTCAAAAATTTAATTTTGTACCATTCGTGTTATGTTCATAAATATTTTTGCTGATTTATGAGAATATTTTATAGCGGTCTGTAGAAATGAATAGTTTGCGTTTATAGTCAGGCGTTAGAGATATCAGTAGGACGATTATTTTTTTGACCTATAATTTAGTATTTGACTACAAAAAATTAACCAAAAACTAAGCAATTTTTACTTTATCTTGACCTAATGGTGAAATTAAAACGATTTCAAACTGAGTATGTATTGACTAAAATGTATTATAATGTATTGTTTAGAGATTACAGGTCGAAACAAATTTTACAATGTTTTTACAGAAAACATTTTGACTTTATTATCTTATTTTTTGTCAATGTTCTAGGTCAAGTCTTGTGGCCTGAAAACTCAGGCCAGATTTGAGGAGTCGTAAATCAGGTTCGGTACAAAAAGGATCAGACTCAGGTTTGACAGCATTCACGTTGTTTGATCTATTTGATATAATTATGATTTTATTATATGGAAAATATTTAGTAAGGTTTGATACCAGCACTTGATTGCTTTCCTTTATTACACATGTGATATGTGTCATAAACTGGCAAAACGACAAAATTGACAGACTGGGTACCGTATTCCACCCATGCAACATCAATGGTAAATGCTTTATTGATGTATGATCGGCGTTCAGCTAATGACAAGTTAAACTATTTACTCACTGAAATGATTCTTCAGACTTTCCCTTAATTGTACAGTTTGCATTTATATCAAGTACATCTTAGTTATATCAAGATGTTATTATGGTTGCATGATTGGGTTTATTTTTTAAAAATTATTGAAAATTAGAGTGCTTTTCTGTTCTTTTAGAATATGTTAATACCTAAAACTGGGGTTTGCATTCATGTACAGTGTAAATGAAAAGGAGACAAGAAGAGGATATTGCTTTATAAAATCTTTTTCTATATAGACATCAGAATTAAATAGGTGCAAATCGAGTCAGGTTTAATACTGAAACAGCTCAGATCAGGATCTGAAGTGCAGGTGAACTAATCTCTATTTAGTTAACATTTCAGCTTCTCACCTTCGCTTCTGCGCATTTCTTACGAACACAAAACATGCATTTCCCTATATATTATATAAAATCTCTGCTACTTTTATTCCCGGTATAATCAAGTTTAATATTATTGCAAATAAGATTACGCAAAATATAAGTGTTTTGTAGTTATGTTTTAGTTCTGTTGTCTTGCGTCATACATATTATGTGACAATCTTTTGCTGTTCAAGTTTATTGTTGAAATAAATGCCCGCAAGAATATTCTATTAGTCCACTATGATAATATCTATTTTAAATACATGAAACTCAATGATAAATACATATGTAGGCTCATTCAATATTTGTGATTTTTTTAGATTTTTGTAAATATTGTCGTTTTATTTTTGTTGTTATTTTATTGATATTTTGACATATTTAAACAAAATATTTAATAAATCGGTTCATAATGAAGTTTGACCTTATAAACTGCCTATCGTTTAAAGTACAAACGTTTTTCCACATTTACAAAGAATTTTCTCAAAGTCTATTAGTAAATTTGAAAATCGTGAGGCATCGAAAGATCTATCGAGGAACATGTTGAAAATTTCTTTTATTGCTGTGGCTGAAGTTGTTGAAAAGATTAACAATTTTTCTTTATGAAAAAGATTTAAATTTTCTCCCTAAATGTTCATGTATTCATTAGGTTTTGAGCCTATGGATGCAACAAACAACTTCTTGATGTGTGGAAAAATGTCCCAAACCTCTATCACGTGGCGCTTTTAGATTGCGCATAATGTTGAGATGTTTTTGAGCGTTTAAAGTTTTTTGCATCATGAAAAATTTTCAAAAATCCCTTGGTTATTTAAGGTTATTTATGTCCGAACATATATTTAATTATTATAATTTATCATACTTCATGAGCACAGTATTCACATCAATTGTTAACACAGCTTTTAACGACTACTGATTTGTAAAAGGGTGTTTTTCATATTTCGTTTTTTCCTACTGCTTTATTGAATTGTCAACCACCGAGAAGGCAACACGTTTTCTTTATTTTAAACTGAGTATCAAATACAAAAAATATCGAATTTTTATATAATTCAATTTTAGATAAAGCACTGCGTCTGGTTGTTGTAGGCGGTTTCCTCGCTGTATACATTAATATCAATGCTGTGTAAGATTGAATAATAATAACCACCTTTTAGACACTTTAATTTAATACTCTTTATAGTATTTTATAGTAAGTAATCGTAGGTCTCAACGTTTTGCTGTTTTGATAGCTTTTACTATTTCCGGTGAATAGTCTCCAAATGTATACATTCACGTGCGGTCAAAGTTACAAACTAAGTTATATTATTGTATAAACACTCATTTCGGCTTTGTATTCTAAGTTTAAGCTATAAGTAAACCAATAAATCTTTGTGAAATATGCTGACTTCTGTCTCCAAAGGCGGTTTGTAAAGTTTGGAAATGTAATAGCTTTTTTTTTAAAAGGTTCCTGTAGAATAAAGTGATGACAATTTGCCTGTTTCTTTGAAGTTCGAGGCTTCTAATCAAACTCAAAATACTCGTGCTAATTATTTATTGAATTCTCTTTATCGTTAATTTTCATCGCCTAAGTCTTTATGGTTTTTAATTTATCATACGTTTGTATCACAATCAGCCTTCGTATTGCTGTTTCTCCGAATTTTTTGTTTTTAATCAATTCATAGTCATTTTTCCTTGAATCCTAACGATTTCTAAATCTAGCTATTCTTAGTTTATCTTCAATAAATCAAGGGAATATTCGCACTGACAGCTGCCAATGAAAAGATTAATTCGTATATAATTATCAATATTATTAGTTTATCTTGTAACCGGTAATTCTTATTTAAAGACTCATGCCAACTGTTTTATGTTCCTTATTTTGGGTGGGGCTAACTGGGAACAGTGATTCATCCAATATTACTCTCACTGGAATGCATAAAACCTGTACTTGGCTTTTAATCCTTTCAAGATACGATAACATTTTCAACATTTTTCCTCATCAGTAGTGGCGTGACTCTAATTTATGTATATCCAGAAGTAATAAAACCATGAACGTTTGGATCACATTTTAAACTCAACATGCGTATTAACGCACAGCATTTTAGATAACTTAATGTCTGCTGCATCTAAATTCATTTTTGTTGAAAAACAGTTAAGGGAAAAATCGAAAATTTTAGCTACGGTTCCTGTCAAGTAGGGTTTTACATTTGCAATTTTTTAGTAATATGAAATCCGTGGTACCAGTGCAGTCATTTATTGTCACAGACTGAAACATTTAGTCCCAAACCTATGAGACGCAAGGGTTTCACAGAACCTGTTGTCAAGAATCCTTTCTTTGTATAAATTTTTTCATATTATCATTTTTATAAGAATGATGAATCAACTCTAATTCTTATATTTTAAAAAGTTTTCAAGAATTGTGTTAAGGCTCTACTCTTGAGCGGCGAAAAATGTTGCATGATGTTTTACGTTATTTATCTAGTGCAACGAATCCTTGATTTCATTAAGTATATTTTTTTCGGAATTCTCAGCTATTAATAGTTAATAAGTGTTAAATGAGCTAATAGCGTAAGGCGCACTAAAGCACCTATATTTTGTTTAGTTTTTCGAAAAGTTGTTAATATCGCTCTGAACACTTTTTTATATGAATCACCTTTAGTAAAGGTATTGGTGCTCAGTTTCAGAAGTTTTAAGAACTTCTTACAAACAATTTAGAGGGTGTATAGTTGGTGATTTAAACTCAGTTTTTATTCTAATGCTTTTTCATAACAATTTATTTTCTGAGCTTACAACAATCCTACTTCATCATTACTTAGAAACATTGAGCCCTCAAACGTACTTATGCTTAGGTTTTTAGCCATTTCAAAATTTTCATTAATTTCCAACCAATTTTTAAAAAATGTTATTTTCAGTGTTTACAATGTATTGGAATTTAAAATCAATGCAGTTTTGATAATTAATGTTGAATGTGTATAATTTTTGTAAACACTTGTCGTTAAAGAAATAAAGCGTCCGTTTGAGGCTTTAGGCGCAAAACACCATTATATTTATGAATGTATATTTTAACCCTATTTATGCTAGCATTACACATCTATGGATTTGTGTACGCTCATGTAATTAACTTTCTAATGCCCATAAGAAAAGCAATTACCCCAAGAATTTTTTTCTGAAGATTAAATTTCTGAGGCCTGTTCAGGCAATTTGCAAAATAAAGGGTCGTCTATTTTACGTGTGTATATGGAATGATTTGCTTGATTTGAATTTGCTAATGCATTGACTGATTTTTTTCCAACTCAAATTCAATTTTATAAATGGTTTACGAATTTTATATTTTTGAAAAATCTGTATGAAAGCAAATTTATTTCCATTTTATAATAGCGCTTGTTCACGCTAAGCAACTAAATTGAACATCTTTTATAAGTAGCTAAAAAAAATTTGAAAAAATTACAAAAGAACTGCATGCTTTGAAACAGTTGTTATAAACAGGAAGCTGTTTTTGATGTTCTTTTTACTCGTAAACAAAAATCGCTCTATTAAGCTTTGTGTTACCACAAATATAATGTAAATGGACATTTATCATTGAAATACAACACTAAACATGTGTCTGATTGAACGTGGGCTGAGACGTGGAGAGTCTTTTTTTACAAAATGCGTTCTTGACCTTTTTCGCATAGCCAAACAACTAAACATAGGTAATTAAGTATCTAGCTATTCAAGGGCGTTGCTAAAGATTTTTCGGAGTGGCGCGGTTTGTTTTTGTATTTATAAATCGGCTGTAATAGTATACATGTTACATATAAGATCTTCGAGTTTTGTAAATATCTATAAAAGAGTTCGAGAATGAATAGAAGAATTTTTAAGTTAGATTTTGTGACTCCACCACATTATATTTCATAATTAACAACACAAAAATTCTAGTAACCGCATGTTTATATATGCGTTTATTAGAGTGGCAAACGGTTCGAACTACCCCGATTTAGTAATTAATAATTCGAATTTTCACGGATTTCTAAAGATTTCAAATAGACCTCAGCAAATAATGTTAAATCGGAGGTCAAAAGTCAACTGGACGAGTCAAATAGTTGGACCCGTTTATCACTTCATTCAAGATTATTCAGTATATACACGTTTTTTTGTAACTTTGTTTACAATTCGATCAAAATCACAAGTTTTAGGATAATAGTATTGGTGTAATGTACGCTATATTACATGAGAAAATACTCCATGTATATTTTGTAGTGGTGTGCACCGTTTCGTAAGTTAAATTTTATGCCTGCTCCTCGCCGTGATCAAACGAAGGCTTAAGCTGGAACTAAGCAAACATGCACATATATAATGACAGAATAGGTGTTTATGGTAAAAATCTTGCTGATTTTGCTTGTGTTAGCAAAATTTGGAAACTGACCAAATTGACATTAAGCAATAACCAATATAAGCCATCGACCTTTGATTTCCTGATTTGAATTTGTGTGCACGAAAATCACAAAATCGTCAAAAATATTGTAACCACATAATGAACAGTTGTTCAACTGGATTTCGTCTTTAAACTTTGACGGCTGAGTTGCGGATGTCAACGATTCCAGCACATCAACCACCATATAACGTAAATACCTATGGCTGACACTCGTGTGATTAATTCAATTCTTGATCTTTCTCAATACCAATGTCAATACTGTGGATTTATAAATTCCAGTCAACATCCAAACACCATTAAAACCAATTACGTTGAAAATCCTGTCTGTAAATTCTTAATTACATTTGAAATTTTGTCTTTTCTTTAGTATATAATGACAGTTGTAAAAAATCGCAAAATCGTTACCTTTTTTTGAAAGTATGCGTTGAAGCGGAGGTAGATAAAGTAGTTAACAATAAAGTAAAAGTGAAAACTATTTTCACTGAACAATTGGTAGATGTTATAGTATTCCTCCGATATTGTGATCTAAGAACACCGAAATTAATATTTATCCATGTAAAGATTAATTCCGAGAAGTTATATATTGTGTGTTTAAAATTATTAATTAATGTGTCAGCAACATTTTATACCGGGAATTATTTGAATTTTTTTTACCATATTTGGTTAAAGTCATGCTACCTCTCCAGGAAGGGGTATATAGTGACCAATCGTGAACCATAGCGAGGGTTTTCCATATTAATATTACCATGGAAACCTTCTTTTATTAGAGTGTGATATTTTTAACTAAAATTCTGTAAATCTCCACTAATACCACAACTCACGTTTGTCAACATTTTGGATTAACTAGTTTGAGGATTTTCTCTTTCGAAATGTTTGACTTGTTTGTGTAAGCGCTTAATGCCTTAACATTTATATTAATGACAATAGACTAATATCAATTTACATTTTTCAATTATATAATGACAATTGTGGATTTGCTTAACAACAATACATAATGACGCACTTACTAATGACAAGTAATTTTAAAACAAAACCTGTTTTCCTGTCTTAGTATTTTGACTAATTAACCATTACAATAAAATTTTATTGGTTCCTAGTATGTGCATTAGTAGGCTATATTTAATAATTTACGAGATTAGTGACTATGTTTAGCTTAACAATGTGATATAAATACGTTTTCATATTGAGAATGGAATTCAGCATTTCATACAACAATTCACAAATCTTTACAACAATAATAAAATGTAATTCATGGAAAATGGAGGACTTGTAAATTTTTTTTAAATTGTTTGCAATATTCTTATATATTCCACAATAAATTGTGTGAAGGAAAGCGGCAAATAAATTTTATATTTCGTTGAAGTGCTATACTTCCAACAAAACTGAACTTTCCCTTTTTTGTAAATCCAGCTTTTGATTTTTTCCCCAAGTAGATTTTTTCAATTTTAAAAGAATAAAAATTTGGATGTGAAAAATTCAGAGTTCATCATTAATATTCACAAACGTTTCGCGCATAATATTGAGTTATACAAACTAGTGTTTTGCTGTTGGAGCTTTTTGTTGAACGAATCCTACTGTCCCTGCAAATACTGACGCTATTTCCTGTCGTAAAATGTTTATTGTATAAAATATTCACCACATTTCTCATGATTTATCTGCACTTACGCCAATCTTGAGATAGAACTCATGTTTTATTGCAAAAGAATTCAGTTTTTGCTACATTTATTGGTTACTTAGTTATACTGTATTCAATTCCCGACAACAAAAATTTTTTACCTAAATAATTTTATAATAGTGAGCATTTTCTAGTTTTGAAGAATGACGAACATTTTGCAGAATTATTTTTCTGAAATTTTTACATTAAGAAGCAGCTGAATATGCTGTCAACTGCTGTATAAACAGCAAATAGCTAGCTGCTGTATACAGCACAGCTGTATCCCTGCCTAATTATCACAAAAATAGTAATAGAAATGATAAAAGAATAGTTGTACTTAGCACTCTTTAGAAATATTCTTGGTGTGATTGAGGCCCTAGGCAGCTGGTTAACACTCTGCTATCTATGATAAAATATTTTTCTATCTCGAGACAAATAGCGTGCTTTCTGTCCGAAGTAGTCAAACGAATTTTCTATTTACCAATTTCATGCATTTATGTCTCTGAAAGAACACACCTAACTCATTGATATACAAGGAAGTATCGAAATACTCCTTTTAGAAATATAGCATCTCTCGCTTTCTACAAAAATTAAAAAATATGTATGTTAATCTTAAACAGCATTGTGTCCTTTTAAAAGAGCAAATCGTTTTTCAACAGTTACAAAGAAATTTCCAAGCCCTTTAGGAAATTTGGAAATCGTGAGGCATGGACGCATCTATTGGTGGATATGCTTGAATGCAGTGTTGAAATTTGCACTTACGTGTACTGCTGTGTCTAAAGTACTTTAAACGATTAACAATTTTACATTGGAAATTCCGTACCTCATGTTCAGATAAATATAAACTAAGGCTTGAAGCCCATGGGATTGACAGTGAACTTTAACTGTTTATGTGTAGATTAACCTTCCAACCCCATTGAGACATGTATCTTAAAAAAAAGTCAGATATCGCGGCACCGCGTCGCTGTTTAAAAACGAAAATGATAGATGCGCCACTCCTCTATCTTGTGATGCTATCAGAACTTGATATCTTTATTAGTTCTTGAGTTATAACCGTTTAAATTTTTTTCTAGAGCCATTGAGAGTTTTCTAGAATTCTTAGGCTGTTTAAGATTAAGTTAGAAAATTGGTTTATGCTACGTTTCGTTTATATTATTGAACTTACCACATTATCAAAGATAAGTTGACTAATAATTTCTTCTACGATTTTTGGAGTAACCAAGCACACAAACGATAAACTTATAATAAACAAAGACAATGTAACTTGATGGTGCTTCTTTCTTGGCTGCTTTTTCTGTCGACGATGGCACGGGGTTGTGTTCTGCACCTTCTCATCTGCATTTTTTAGTTGGATACATTTGTCGTCAATCTCTGTTTGCTCAACCGTAGTTTCCTAAAGTTTGCTCTGTTAATTTCAAATTCCCTTGCTAGTCACTTGCAGATGTTTTTAAAAGCATTGCAATAGTTTATCTAATCCGTACTCATGGGCTGAACACGGTGAATCTTTCCTTCCAATTTATCAAACATTTTTATTTTGACATTTATATCCATTTCCCTGATGCATTTTTTATCCTAAAAATGAGTTTTGTTCTTTTAGTGCTCAATTTCCCTCATAGGCTTTTTGCTTTAAGATTCCAAAACAGTTCTCTGTGGACAATATGTTGGATTTCGATCTTTGGATACCGTTTTCGTTCAACGACAATTTTAGGTTTAGCTTTTTCAACAGCACCATCTTTGCAGATGATGAAAACTAATTACATATCCGATAATATCTTAGCTACAAAAAGCGTACAATATATCAAATTAAAATTCTAATTTATTTGTCAAGTCATTATAGATACAATGAATTCGTGACAAGCATTGACATTCTGGAATTTTATATTTTGGATGCCCGTTTAATTTTAAATATAGTATTTTCGGCTTTCGTTGCTTTCGTTTACCTGGCTGTGGCCCTAGATTTTTCATTTTCATTTGTGTGTAGTTTGGCAATGATTCGAATTTCCTTGAATTATAAAGTATTTTATTGTATTTACTTATCTCTGACCGTAGGCCTCGTTAAAAAACTGCGGTTATAAAGGCGCCAATGTATTGTAATTGATGGGGGATGTTATAAGTTTATGGCAAAACTCATTAAAAGATAATTACTTTTTAAAATCTGTCGTTGCTAGTACAACTTTCAAACTGTAGAATATTATAACGCGGTATTTTTTCGCTCTTATTGATGTTTTGAAATATAATAATAGCCGATAATCGCCATGCTATGCAATAACACATGGTAAATAATTTAATGCCTTCTTAAATTGAAATTGTAGCCTTAGATTTCTTATCAATGTACCATTTGGTGAGCATCTTAGGCTGTATAGGTTTTCCATCTGAGCTGTTAGAATTTGAATTACCGCATACATTTTAGTGTTGTTCTATTTAAACAAGGAGGAGCAAAACATGTTTAAAATACTTTAAAAACGATGGTTTTATGCTTTATAATTCAACCAATGGTAATTTGTCAATCAAATTTTACCGTTTCTCTGTAATCTGACATATTTATTGAGTAGAATTTTTGCGTTTTGTATGTTTGTAAATAATATCAAGCGCCGGTATAATTTTTTAAGTTTTTTAAAATATTTAGCAAAGAATTTTAAAATTTAGTGTATGAACATGTAAAACTTCCAAAAATACCGGTAAATACTGTACATCTACATACTTATATCAGGATTTCGAGGCTATGTACTATAGAGAATTTGCAAATCTGGTGCTCTAGATTTTTTCCTAGAATTCTCTGCTATATAAGCGTTGATAATATATATATATATATATATATATATATATATATTAATGTTTCACAATTTTGTAAGATACTGTTCTAACAACGTGTTTCAAATCTTATTGCCTTGTTTTGAAAAATTCGGAAAAACAAAAAAATTTAACATGTCTTTGTTCAAATCGGAGCATAGTTTTAAACAACAACCCTGAAATATTTTCATTTTGTATTTTCGTTTAAACTTTAAAACTAGTTTTACCTGACATGGCGCTATGGGTTGAGATGATCGGCGTAATCGGAGTTGCTGATTGTTTAGCCTTTGTCGCACTTTGCAATAAACAAGTGTCATCAAAAATATGTTGCCCAATACAACAACAACACGTATCAGTACCCACCCCCAGTTGTAATTCGCATACATCTTCTTGTTTTGCGTTGTACCCAAGCGATAAACCACACTGCAATCTACTGTTCCCAAAGCCATACTGATTAGGAGGCCTAAAATTTATTTAAATGTAAAAAAATCTCCCCATTTTCAAATATATGTAAATTTCAAGACAATCTTTGCATACAATATTCAATGCAACATGAGTTAGATTCGAGTATGTAATAGCATCACATTCGTATTAAATTGCAATTTTAAAATATAGTTCCAATTAAGGGTCGACGGCATGAAAATTTGAAATCGGTTCGGTATCGGTATGACGTTGAACAATCAATAGCATATTTGCTATACATGAGGATCAAACATATAAGTTACTACCTTCTAAATTACTACAAGTCAAACTCTTCAGTATAATCAGGCGCTGACAATTGTCAGATGTATTATATATAAAAACATATATTTATAAAAATATGTGAACCAGTAAGTATCCAGTACTATCTTCTAAGCCTGTGTACAATAGTAAATCTGAGTAATAAATTCAATACTGGAGTGCCATCAACAAGCCTTAGTAGACGTTGAGCAATGACCATCTTTGATTTAGTATCAAGACGCAATATATTTAATATCAGATGTCTATCTCATATTATCCAAGTTAGTTGTATATGTCCGACATGAGATTTGCATTAGGTTGAATTGGATTTTTGGTTATGCTATGCATAGGAATTAAAGATTTTTTATCTTGTTGCATTATTTACTATCCAAGCTTGATATTTAAATAATGCCTTTTAATTGAACTGTGTAAACTTTCTCACAGATTTTATATTTGACTTTGATGTTTTTACTATAGTCCAATTTTCTAATAAAATTAATTAAACTCCATAAAATTTTAAAATTTTTCTGCAAATGCTTTTTATTCTGTTTGCATCTGTAACCGTGAAGGCCACACGCTGGAAGTCGTTTAAAAGCAATAATTTGTAGAAGCAGAGTGGATGTAACGAAAATTTGGTTTTGTTTACCTTGGTTACCATCGGTAAAGTTTACATGATTAAACTATTTTAGTTGACATAAAATCAGGGTTGACAAAAATATGTATTTTTTTTTACAAAAAACATTTTAAGAGTTTAAAATAGTATTTTTTTGTTCCCATTTAAGATCCTAGAATTTTTCTGAAAACACATATAGTAGCAAACATTGAATTCTGATCACTTTATCAACATTTATTTTTGTATTATACAGGCAAACAAAACGCAAATTTGTTATTTTTAGGTAGAAACCCGATTATGACAGTAATAATGAACGAAACCCAAAAATTAATTGCCAAACTTTCCATAAAACTCTGTATGAATTTTAAAAAAACATTTGTCTTAAACTGTTTAAAACATGTTTTACAGGTTCAGTTCACGACATGCAAACCCTGCATATAATATTATGTAAGGATACCTGTCGTTTTTCCAATTCATAGTTACAATTAGATGAAACTAAAATTCTTTATTTTTGAGGATATCGTTGTCAAAGACAGATTACCACGCTTCCTTCTGCTCATTTAAAAACGTCATTTAATGCAATTTTAAACGGTCTGACTATTTTCCGTGTAACATTCTACTTAACAGTCACTTTATAGATAATTTAGAGTGAGCTCTACAGCAGCTTGTCAATATTTCTTCTTGTCAAAATGTTATATTGTGATTTATAGGGGAAAATCCACAAATTATTAAATAGATACGTTTCCGTAGGTTTGCCAAAATTACGCTGATGTGGAAATTCAGCTAGCCATTATTTATTAGCATTTGATTTTTTAATTTCGAATTTAATATTTGGCGTGGTTGTCATTGTTTAAAACGTGTTTTGGAAACAGGTTAATTTAATCTTTGAATCAAGTTGTAAATATAATATGCAATAAATATTTGCGGCAGCGGGTAGATGCAACTTTTAACAACGTGGCCGCGGCAAGTCAGGCTAAGGTTAGGAACACTGAGTAATCTTTGTATCTTGGAAAGTTAGTCAAGCAACTTACACATCGCCAAAATTGTGATAGTTCGTCTCTTGGTGAACTGGTTGCGGTATTGATGTGCTGAGCACACAGCGCAGTAGCGATTGTACGTGATAACCGTCGAACAAAGAAATGAAAATGTTGTAATCACTGTGAAAACTGCTAATTCAAATGACTTGAGCATTATAAAATGTTCTTCTCCAAAAAACTGTCATCTAAATATGCTTTTGTAACGCGTTTATATTTTTTAAAAACGATTTTTTGAATATTCTTGACGATTTGTTAGACATACAATTAATACGGTTGTATAGATGAAGCTAAAAAATTTACCCCGATAGTAGGTTTTGTTGAGATAGTTAGGTTTTCAATTGAAAATTATTTAATTTTTTGCTTTGTGTCTTCATCGTATATATATATATATATATATAAATATGTATATATATATATATATGTATATATGTATATATATCTATATATATACATATGTATATATATGTATATGTATATATATGTATATGAGGGTGAAGTTAAAGAAAGATATTTTGTAACATCCGGTTAAAAATCGGTTATGGTAATATATAATCCGGTTAATGATATTGGGACGCTCTGCACTACTATTTGGTCAGTTTGGTTTAGGTTGAGTTCGCCAATAGAAGATATTGATTAAGCCTCCAATATGAGGTTATTGTTCACTTTAAAATATGTTATGAACGCAAAGAAGATTTTATTTTTCAGGAAATCAAACGTTTTGATGTAGAGATGAGTGCGGCACAGGTTTTGTAAAAAAATTTCAACGCAGAAAAAAAACTTCACTGCTAACCCCCGCATTGGGCGCTTTTTTAACGCAAACCACCGCAATACATGAAATTTTACCGTGATATACTGTAACGAACTGGTTTTTTAACTTCGTAAGAAAAGATAGATATTTCTGATTTATTTTTAGGGTCATAGATCATCTGTAGAAAAGTTGAAAGCAATTTCTTAAGTATTTTGTCAATTCGTTTAATTTTATTAGAGTAGTATCCTATATTCCATGAAATGTGCAAAAATTGTTATTAATATTTTGTATATGAAATCTATTAATTTTGCTTTAGAAACAGTTTTTTGAGATTTTAAATCTTAAAATACGTTATCTGTATAACTTTTATGCCACTGCAAGTTCTGTTAATTCTACCACTAACCACTGCATTTGTGTAAATCGCTCCCGCGGAATTGTGTATCCGGTTTATTTATTTCTAGATGCATGGTGGGTTGTGTGGGCCACCCAGATAATTTCACATCTTTGAATGAAATTTGAAATCCTTCATCCGCTAATATGTCGTTGCGTTACCTGACAGCCCAATATTTTTTTAAGATTTTGTAGAAAACGACTCCGTTAGTAGTAAAAAGCAATATGTTTGCATTATAATATGCACTTTCACTTTTACATGGCATCTTGAATGTATTTATTAAAAATAACGGACTAAGATGCTACGATAATTTTTCAAAAAATGAAATACGTAAGAATGATTATATTGTTCCATCTTTGGCAAAGACCAATATGATGGTAAAATGTTTTTTGAGTTAAAAATCAGTGGCTCTAACTCTCCTTCATTTCTTAAAACTGTTGAAAATAAGCCTCTCAAAATGGAGTTAACTACAAAATTCACTTGCGATTGGTTTTTAAATCAGCGCAGTTCGCTGTAATTTTCTAATGTTATGCAAATTTTACAATGCAATAAAATCATTGATATATTGTTGATATGGAAAGCGGCTTTGATAAACGCGAACTGGAAACTCTTTTTCAATATTATTAAATAACCATGAGCAATTATTTACGAATTATTTATAAACTCATTTCGATTCAATGTTTTGCAAATAATTATGTTCTAAATCAAACAACCATTAGATGAACAATGTATTATTTCAATATATTTTTTTGGTTGAAAATACAGACACGAGTGACCATAATTGATCACGTGAATAAATAGGAATATTGTTTATGCTTAATTGGCATGCTCTTGGACTTAAGTTGGTCAAGTGCTTTATAATTATCCACTGCGTACTACTTAGCAAATCTACTAATTAACTCAGTACTAGTTTTTGCATTGTCGCTACTTATATATATATATATATGTCATGGTAACGATTAATTTATTTTCAGTAGTTAAGTTTTAATTAATTAAATTTTAATTAATAATTAACTTTTAGTCAACTGCGCAAACACGTAAGCATATTAACGGTATTTGGTTCTAGTGATGCACGCGGCTTGTTAGGAATGTGTAGCCCGCAGAGCTAAATTTATCGTTCACATGGAACTTAATCGGATTAATAGTTAAGCGTAATTTTAATAAATTTTTAAATTCTGCGAGCTCTTATATATATATATATATATATATAAGCACCAACAATGCATTTTTTTAAAAAATGTATGTGATTGCATATTTTGCTGACCTCATGTTCAAAAACTGATGTCACAAAAATATGGAAAATCACTGTATTCCATGTTAAGAGAAGCTACCTCCTCAATTTTAATGCGGTTGGATGAATTACGTATGAATGAAAGACCAATAATAGGGTTAAACTAAGATGTAATTTATATATATATATATATATATATATATATAT
>CABFPE010000087.1:1217824-1245598 GCA_900660155.1 Hofstenia miamia
TTTCATTGCATTCAAAAGAATCTTTGATCTATCCAGCCTCTTCTGTTTCTGCAAGTCCGTGAGCTGTTGCCTGTTGGTCATTTTGTAAGGGGACAACTTGAGGTCTTCTTTGACGATGGTTCTCACAGTTTTTTCGTCGATATCCAAACTCTTAGCCATCTTTCTCATGCTCCGCTTGGGGTCCCTCCTTATCCGCTCCCTAATGCATTTGATTTTGGTTGGAGTGCGTGCAGTGCGAGGTCGTCCACACCTGGCTCGATCACCTGTTGTCCCCAGTTCTTGGTAACGTTTAACAGCATCTCTAACAGTCGATTTTGGTGCTTTTAACTCCTTAACAATCTCTGGATTTGTCTTTCCCGCGCAGTGTAAGTGAATAATAGCCTCACGTTGACTCATTTTTACAAAAGACACTGCTAAATTATCAAATTTTAGACCTGTAACATTAAAGTATATGATTATAGGAAGAGAATGAGATATAAATCGATAAATTTAATAAATAAATAATATCTTTAATGTAAAAAATAAAAATGGGTCGGGAACTTTCTCCGCACCCTGTATATATATACACAAATAAATACGCTGTGTTAAATAAATTATTTTTAAAAATACGTTTCGTCAAATAATTTTATTGCAGATACGATGTATCACTTACTTTTTACAGATTCGCTGAGCCAACAATTGTATTTAATATTTATATTATGGAAATATTTAAAACCTATTATCACCTTTATTACAGTAATTAACACTATTTCTACCATTTTATTCACGGTACAGATGGCAGGACTAAAAAAATAGCTCTGTTTATTGTTTTTGCATACCAACACTTATAAAAAATATAAATTCCATAAAAACGTGTAAATTTTACAAAAATACAATCCCTAAAATCCCGTTTAACGTTTTTTTACCAGATTTAACCAGATTTTAACTTCAAAAATATTTCAATATTATAAAAAGTTTACCACTGATCTAGATTTGTAAATTTTGAACAGACGCCAATTTTTAAGGAAATCAGAGATTCCAAATTTTATTTAAGTTTAAACTTTATATTTAATTGCCCTTATGGAGGGCGCTAAATTGTATGAAACAAATGTTTATATATATATATATATATATATATATATATGGATTCTGGATAAAAAACAAATAATAAGAAAATTATCAACTTGAAATTTTTTATTTCAAACAAGTGTACACAGTGCATCCATTTGTTTGTACAATGTATGTATCTGTGCTTAAACAACTTTTTTAATAATCATATTTGGAAAATTTCTAAAAATGGAGTATATTTTTTAGAGAAAATAATGCTCAAATAGGATGAATTAAATGCAATGGGCGGAGAGATTGCATTNTGTGTGTGTGTGTGGTATATTAGTTTATTTTTTACAATTGATCCTATAACATTTCTGACCTTGAAAATTGAAAAATATTATTTGCTTTATTTTATTCACGATGTCGCTTCAATATTATGATGAAATCCATTATTTATTTTTTTCGTTCAGAGTAAAACGTATTTTGTAAGAAGAAAGAAACTCGATTTCTTTTAACTTCCTATTATCTTTAATCTGGTACAGAACCGATATTAAACAAGCTTTATTAGTTGTGTAAAATATCTTAAAAGCTTTCTTTTTTAATCAACATCTCTAATACCTTGTCTTAATGATATTTCAATTGATAATAAACACGTTTCTCTTGCTTAAACAATCAAATGTTAACAACAGATTGAATTTAATATTTGGATTAATATTATTGGAATAATGAGCCACAACGGTTTTACATCCTTTTTGTCATATATATATATAATAGACATATTGAAAATTTAAAAACATTTGTAAATCCTTTATTCAACTTGTCTATTATTAACAGTATTAAAATGATATATAGTAGTTAGTTTGGTTCTCAAATTACAACGCTCTCGTAATCAAATTAATATTCTCCAATAGATGAGTTTTTTGCTATTTGATGGGGTTGAATGGCATATAATCTGCTTTTGACACAGGAGAAAAATTTCGCTTTCGAAATATAGGGTGGTAAAAATATCATCCATAATCAGAATTTCATGCAGAAATGTTCAATAGTATGCCTAGTTTAAAATCTTCTGCTCTTTATTTTTGAAGTCGTGCTCTTTGTTAATGAAATTCCAGATAGAAAACTTCTTGTTTTAATGGGAGTTTAATTAATCTATCCGCGTGATCAAGTGTCAATCAGTGTCTTTGCTTTATCTTTAAGCAAACATTGGTATGCATTTTAATTGGGTGCTATATGTTTTCTTACGTTATGAACGCTGATGAGCAGAAATATTTTATAAATACAATATAAACTACACTAATGTATTTTGGAATTTATTTTCCTAGATTAGGGACTAGAATAGAAAATATTTAATTCTTACAATTTTTTTCCTTAAATCTGTTACAATTAACCAATGAATATTGGTGTCATTCCACAGGGGGCCTGGGACCCCAGTTTTCTATAAATCGTCAAAAAATCTCAAGGATTTCTCTGTCTTCCACAAGTAAATCAAACAAATCTAGTTCAAATTTCTACCATATCATACACAATTGCTTTCAAAATATCTGTAAATGCTATGTGGGAACTTATAAATAGTTTTTCTTGCATGCACATTACTGTTGTGGGGCCTCAAAATTATAAAATTTTTAGACAATTGAGGTAAATATAGTTGGCCCCCTATAAATGTTTAGGTGCTAGGCGCTTCTGTCAATGAATATGACGTTTTACGTAAATTTTATTAACGGCGTTGTAATTCAACTGCCTATTCTTTCTCTACCTGATAACATTTTTAGTGTCTGAAAGTTTTCTTAACATTATTTTGAATTTATCTACCGAATATTTTGAGTTTACAATCTAGATACCTATACTCTATTCATTGAATTGCCAATTTGAGTAATTCCTATTTTGCAATTTTAGTTCTCTGTAGGCATATTTAGTAAAAACTTACCAAGAAACAAAGTTTAATTCCACAAAACGACGTGTCTATGAATGCCATGGTTATTATAATATATTCGCTCGGGCATTTAGGCTTTTTAGCCATGTAAATGAATGAAACCTGTCCATTAAGCAAAATTCCAATGACACAAAGAACCACTGAAATGTAGTGCGAGATCACTAAGACAGCTGGCTCCATCATATTTATTGCTGTGTTGATTGAAGAGTTGGACATTGGAAATTGCCTCCCTACCTTCCTCTTTTCTATCAAACCAGTTATAAATTTCAACTTCGCTCCTATTTGTCGATTCTTTTGATTGGATGGATTATTGCATTTTGCTTATTAAATTTTTTCAAGTGCTTTATTTAGTTCTCGTCATTTACGGGTATATTCCTTGGCATTATCGCTATAAGTTTATTTTTGTATAACGAGTGGCTTTTTATTCATTTTCTCTATTTGAATAATGATAGCGGAAGTTCTGTAAGCTCAAAACACCCAATTTGCTAATATGTACTACGAATGCATTCCTATCACAATACTTTCTACAATTTAAGGATTTTCAATGATAGTCATTGTAGTAAATATCAAATTCAGATGTGACAACCGTAAAATAAATGTGAGCTAAAAATACATTTTACTATTTGTATTTTTTATAGTAAAGATTCCTTTTGAAACCTTTCTTGAGGAACGGAAGTTTTCGTGTGGTTTAATTAAAGCAACACAATAATATAATAAAGTGATTATTATTATTATTATTATTATTATTATTATTATTATTATTATTATTATTATTATTATTATTATAAATTTTATTATTATTATTATTGTTATTATTATTATTATTATTATTATTATTATTATTATTATTATTATTATTATTATTATTATTATTATTATTATTATTATTATTATTATGTTGCTGAATAGGTGATTTTCGGAATTTTTTGTATTCAGCGCCCTTCGGCTTTAGTGTCCTCAGTTTTTATCCAATTTCAATGAAACTTGGTGTGTAGCTTCGCTATGCATTGCTTCATATGTGCAGTAGTTTAGGAGGTAGGGGCTTCCAAATTTTGCCAAAATGAAACATTATAATGGCGCGGAATACAACTAAATTGAACTATTATAATGGCGTTTAATACAACTTTGTATTATTACAATGGCGCTAAATACTACTAGTGACTATTTTATTGTAATTTCATATTTTATATTAGTACATATTACTGTTAAATGATAAATTAGATGATAACATACAACAATCTACACATTCGAGCAGTTTTTCCCACATTTAAATTGGTTCTTGAAGTAATAACTTCCTCCAGCCGGTCTTAGCAATATCAGCTCTTGGGTATGCTAAAAGTAACTTGAAAAGCACTTTCTAGATGTAAAATAAACCTTAGTAGAGAATAAAAGCAGTCCGAAGTCGATCTGAGCATTATCCGCATCACAATCGGCATTTACGCAATGTCATATTCCTAATAAAATTTTTTAAGGGAATGACCCTTAATAAAACATTGATTGTGCAGTTAATAATGATCTAATCTATTTCATATATACCAAAAATTCCGTCGTTTTTAATTTTTTTTGCTTAACAATAGTAATAGTATTGAGCTGTTATAATAATCAGGCGAAAATACTAAGCGCCATTATAATAATACACGAAATTGCATTCAACGCCATTATAATAATTGAGGTGTATTCAGCGCCATAATAATCATAATAATAATAATAATAATAATAATAATAATAATAATAATAACAATAATAATAATAATAATAATAATAATAATAATAATAATAAACAAATTTATTGCTAAAAAAAAAAAAACAAACAAACACATTCTACAAACTAATATACATGCATATTTACAAAATTAATAATATGCACACTTACTTAAAGGGCGTAAATTTCAAATGTTAAATGAAATCTGTCCATGCGCTTAATTTGTTTGATATTCCTAATAGTGATTGTTTGGATAACAAAATTTTTTTAATTTTTCTTCTAAAATGTTTATAATTTTGTTCCTTTTTTATTTCGAGATTTAAGTCATTCCATAATCTAGAAGCTTTAAATGAAAATGAATCTGGACGATTAATACTACTATGCAAATTGTGGTTTGTATCACTGGTTTTGATATAATTGCTTAAAAAGTGTTTAGATTTTGAATTGTGTACATACTTGTGTATCATACAAAGAGTTTGATATTCGATAAAGTACAATGGTGAAAGAACATTGCAACCTTTTATAAAAGTGCTCACTGATTTATGCTTATCAATATAATTCAGAGTTCTTATTGCCCAATTGAATATTTTTGCTAGTGATGATCGATTATTTGATGTGATATTTTGGAATAAAAAACAACAATAGTTAAAGTTACTTAGCACAAAAGAGTTAAGCATTTGTGATTGAAAGGACTGCCCTACATTGCGCAAATGATATAAATATTTAATACCAGAGGCCATTTTCCTACATTTTGATGAAAAAAATTCAGTAAAACGTAAATCTCTATCAATTACTACACCAAGATAATTAATAGAATTGCTTTGCTTAATTTCATTATCTCCTACTTTAATTTTGATATTAGAATTTTTTTGGTATTGCTTTGGTGTGAAAATAATAAATTGTGTTTTATCAGGATTAACTTTTAACTTGTTTCTATTAAAATACCTAATAAGATTTTCAATATCTTTTGTTAAGAGTTTGGTTGCGTCATATGGATTTTTTGCTTCTCTTAATATACATGTATCATCCGCATATTGATAGATCGTTCCGTTTTTTAAAGTATTCGATATATCATTGACATACAATGCGAATAAAATGGGCCCTAATACTGTTCCTTGAGGAACACCTAGATTAGTAGTAATATAATCAGAATAAGTGTTGTTAATTTTTACCCGTTGTCTTCGGTTACTTAAGAAGTTCATAATGAGATTTTTGGCACTTTCACTGAAACCTTGATTTTCTAATTTGCTTTCTAAAATATAAAAATTCATTGAATTAAAAGCTTTACTAAGATCCAGTAAGGCAATAGATGTCGACAAATTGTTATTCAGATTTGATTTAATTTTTTCTGTAATAGATAATATTGCGTCGGTTGTACTATACTTAGGCCTAAATCCAAATTGGTTATCTGATAGAATACTATTGTCATTGAGAAAAGCGTAAATTTGCTTAGCTAAGAGCTTCTCAAAGATTTTAGCAAAGGGATGTGTAATACTGATGGGTCGATAATTGTTTGGGTTGGAAGGATCTCCTTTTTTATAAACAGGTGAGATATCAGAATTTTTTAAGATAACAGGAAAGTTATTCTCGATAATGCATAATAATAATAATAATAATTATTATTATTATTATAATGCTCGGATCGACTTCGGACCACTTTTATTCTCTTCTAAATTACATTTTACATCTAGAACAAACTTTTGAACTTATTTAAAGCAATGACTACTTCAAAATTGTTTGATTCAGTAACGTCCTACATTATCCTGCGCCTACAATGGTTCATATTAGGATTTCTTAAAAATATTGGACTAGATCGCTTTTGAAAAGCAATAGAAACCATTTTCTAGTTGTAGATTTAATGTAGATGCGAATAAAACTAGTTTGAGGCCAAGCTGAACATTATTCGGTGAGCAATCTAAGTTTTCGCAAGGGCATTCCCCTAAAAAGTTTTTTTATTAAAAAAGATGTGTATTCAGAAAATTTAGTATGTATGTAACTTATTGCTTAATCTATTTCATATATACCAAAAATCAGTCGTTTTTAAAATTTTTTGGCTTAATAATGGTAATAGTATTGAGGTATTATAATAATAAGGCAAAAATATTAAGCGCAATTATAATAGTTTTTGTATTCAGCCCCATTATAATAGGTGAGGTGTATTCAGCGCAATTATGATAATAATAATAATTATTATTATTATCGTTATTAGTATTTATTCGAATACACACGTATAATGCAAATATAAGAAAATTCACTGGTCTTAGTGCTCTACTAAAAATACATTCTAAACCAACAGTAATTGATAGGGCGTTTCCAGGATTGTTATAAGAAGCAATTCGCTTTTTTGATCAGCGGGTAATATCGGTATCTACACTTCTGTTATTTATATATGCCATTTATGCATGCATAAAGTACATTTTGACTGGAAGTCCACTAATGCCGCAAAACTTTTGCTGCTGCTAGAATATTAAGTGGATAAATTTTATTAATCCATGTAGACATTGTTTACATAACAGCCCTCTATTGACCAAATTAGCAATGATCAATAAGTTTAGTTTTTCCAAAACTCCAAAACTTGTAAGAAGCAACCAACAGAGTGTTTACTTTTGGGGCCAACTGCGAACACTTAATTAAAATGTTCTTTTCCTCAGAATTGAAAATAGTTTACCTTAATTCAAGATTTCTTCAATCGATTTGCTGCTAAAAACAGACTATTGCATTTTGTGTAAACTTTTTGTTCAAAAAACCTTTTGTTTGCATTTTTTTTCTGTAAAAATGGGTGTCACCCCCCCATTTTAAAAATCCTAAACGCTCCTTCGAGTCTAAGTTTAAAAGCCTCGTTTTATATATACATTTTGTATACACAAATGTAGAAGAAGAGCATGATAAATCCCATTCAGTACAACAGAAAATACTATAACAATGTACAATATTTTGTATTTTTGATTTTTATATCTATCACATCCCTTTTATTTAATTATGCAAAAATTTTGATATCTGATGGTGTTTTGAATAATGCTACATTTTTCTCCTGAAAATAATCTTTGGGTGAAAACGCGATCAACTACAATCATAGTTGATTTAAGTTAGTGCACATCTAATACTTTTCATTTATTATAATTTATAGTATATATGCGTTTCTTTTGTTTGATTGGACTCTTCTTTTCACATTTTAGTAGGATTGCTAAACTGGGATTAAATGCTTTCCTTTAGCTAAAGTTGATTTAAAGTGATATATATTATGTTTTTGTATTTACTGACTTTGCAATTTTAGGACATTGGCGGACAGTGTTTCTGGACTTTTACCGCGCGATAATCCTAAGCATACGCGGTTTGCTATCAATATGTTCACAAGCATTGGACTTGGCGGATTGACGTAAGTTTCATTGTTTGAATCTTTACTTTTCTTCAATTGTTATGAGAAAGCATTTTAAGCAAACCCTGGATACCTAATACATACCTTCTAGGTTCGTATAATAGTACATTTATCCCATGAGGTTCACAAGAGCATAGATCAATGGATATATTGTGTTTAAGAGTAATATACGTTTAATGCATCAGAAACGGAAGAACAAATTTAATTCACTTTTTGCACTTTACAAATTCTTTTCATTTTGGGATTAGAGAATTTTGGAGAATGACTTTTGGGGGATATAATTGATAAGATTTGTAATTGGAAATCGGCAATTTCAAACTGATTTGTATCGTTGTGTTCAAAGGCCTTTTATTTTCGATTTCAAGTGTTATAATCTTTCTTTTTATTGAAATTTGTATGGAAATTTAAAGTAACAGCGCCGGGGTAAGTTGTCCACTTGCTGTGTTACGTACTCAGCAACTACTAGTATTTTGCGAAAGTAAGATCTTATTGCTGCAATTGGGCACTCTAATCATTTTCGAAGGACCTCTAAGCACTTTATTGGTTACACTATTTTGTGTTTGACCTGAAAAGGCCCAATTCAGATTAAAAGTAATTTGTGTGATGAATCGTTTAATGTTTATTCAATGCATTGGAATACCCAATATAAGTTTAATAGAATGCTTTTTTACATTCGTTATTTGACTTCAGAAAATGAGTTTTGCTCAAGACACCATGACATTTCACTCTCTGAAAGTTTAGTCATTTTGAAAATTTCTACGAATCCTTTTGAATACTAACGCACGATTTGAATGCTGTACCCCATTCGTATAAAGTAATCCTAAAGACATATAAATTGCTACAAATGATTAACAGGCTTTTTAGTTTTTTTAAGTTATTAATACATTGCTAAAAATGTATGAGAAAAGGTTAGTATACACTTTGATTACGTGCTTAGTTTGTAAAATAGACTTAACTTAGAAATAATTTGGGTTTCATAACTTTAAACTTTTTCATATTGCTTAGCTACTCTTTACATAACGCATTATGGTTCATTAAGACACATTGTGAGGTGTCTTAACCTTCAACATTTTTTAGTGTCTGCCAGCTTCTGATTTCTATAAAATCTCAAGTGTATAACAAAAGTGTGGATGAATTGTGCAAATTGAATTGCACTGAGGTTAGTAACCTCTATTTACGCCCTCGAAACGGCGTGCAAATTTTACTGTTTGTTGGAAATAAAGGAAAATCCATCAAGAGTTGACATTCGAAAACCAATACGTCGATGAGGGCATGTAGTTAAAGAGAATGTGCTGCACAGGAATGCCTCCATTTTTACAGCGACTATTCAGGCAAATTAAATGCTCACAAAATTTTCTCGCAGTCCATTTCTTTGAAAATTGTTGATGCAGTTCGACTTCAAGGCTCTAAGATCTTCTGTATGAGGAGTACAATTCTTTTAAGTAAATCGTTTCTTTCTCGCTGAGTTATATAACGCAGTGAAAAATAATGTTCAGTTGAACATTATATCTGAAATAAAACATGAAAACATTTGAAAAATGAAATTCTCGTTTTGGTTTTTTCAACCTTAAACTGCCTAGAGATTGTTTTAAAATTTTTCATGATTGTAAAAAATTGTTTTAAACACATAGCTCAAAAATTATTAAGCTATGCTCAATGTGAAAGTACCACGCTCTTAATTCGCCACCCGCCTCTGTCCCTTCGCCCCCTGACCTCTGACTTTGCGCACGCCACGCCTCAATGGGTTTGGATATCTTTGCACAGATTAAGAACCACTCAAAGATCTTTGTTGCTTGCATGTGCTCAAAACCTTTTAAATTCATGAACACTAGGTATAGAAAGAATTTAAATTATTTTCAAAAATTCGAAATTTTCAAATAAAACTTGTTTGTCTTTTCAACAACCTCTGCCACAGCAATAAGCTTTAATAGAAGTTTTCAACATTGCATTAAAGTATGTTCCCCAATAGACCTACCCACGCCCCAAGATTTGTAAATTTGGAAATAGGCTTGGAGAAAATTCTTTGTAAATGTGGAAAAATAGATCTCCTTTAAAAAGGACACTAGGCTGCTTAAGGTTAAACGTATAATTAATAATTAAAACGCACCACTGATGATTTTGTGTCTTGGCAAAAAAATATTTTTCAAAAATTCGAAATTTTTAAAGAAAAATTGTTAATCTTTTCAACAACCCCAGGCACAACAATACGCTTTAATGAAAAATTTTCAACACTTAATTAAAGTATGTTTCCCAATAGACCTACCCATGCCCAAAGATTTTCAAATTTGCGAATAGATTTGGAGAGTATTCCTTGTAAATGTCTAAAAACCGTTTGTCCTTTATAATGAGCGCTAGGCAGTTTAAGTAAGGTTAAGGTATTTCACAGATATTGTTTGCATATACTAATTTTTTGCCCTTTCCTGGGTTAAGTATTCTCAGTGTAGTCTTGATGTGGCCGATTTCGTCGATATTTCTTTGTGCTTTGAACCGTGACATTTGTAGTTAGGGTAGTTAATCCAAGTGAGAAACAATTGCTTTGACTATCCAGAGCCTTTATTTTGCAGTTAAAATCGCAATATTTTGTTTCCGTTCGGTATTTTTTCCCATTAACATTTTCACCTAGAAAACGTAGCAGGGATGTAATTAGAAAACATAGCAGGGATGTAATGATAACTATCAAACCTATTCCCAAAATTTATTTAAAACCGGATTCAATTAATGGAGTTGTTTGAACTACGTATGACCCCAATTGCTTATTGAATAATTTGGAATTATTCGTCTAATTGTCAAATGATACGTTGTTCTAAAATCATGTCAAATGAGTGGAATGAATGAATTTAAAATAAATTCAATGAGATGTGGGAAACGGCGGATTGAAAAACTTACAATTTCCAAATCTGACAATTGATTGACAACTAATTTTAAAATTATGTGTCAGACACTCCGCAAGTAAATTAAGATTAAATTTTTATTTAATCTACTCTGATGACTTAGTAAATGTATTCGAATCTAAGAGAGTTTGTTTATTCCGAACAATGCGCCATTTGTTTATAGTTTTCGTCAAAACTTGTGCCCCATTTTATTCCATATTTACGAAAATACGAAATCCCATCAATTGCATTGAGGACAGGGCTGTTCAAAAATTGGTGGGGAACTATTAATTACCATTAGTTAGAGGCCACTAATGGATTTTACACTTTAAAAAGGACTACTAATGATTTTTTTAAATTTCATTAATGAACATTAACACAATTGTTCATATTTATTTGTTTACTTATTTATATATTTTTCAATGCTAAGTGATGTTAAATACCACATCCATGTAAACCGTAATAATGTTTTATTAATTAAATTTTGTATATGTTAATTATCATTCCAATATAAACTAACTAAAGCATTCATAATTTTAATTCATTGAAGAACAGAAAATTTGTTAAACCTATGCGAAGAATTTACATACAGAAATTATCAAAATTAATATTTAATAATTGTTATAATTGTTTGAAAATTATACAATTTTAGTTTTTTGTATCACTATGCGTAAATTTCTACATTAAAACACCTTATATATATATATATATATATATATATATATTCATATTCATATTCATATAGTAAAAATACAATTAAGATAGAATTTGCAGACAAACCTAAAGTTCTCGTCCGGTTCCAACTCTGATCAGTCCAAAGTGTCGTTTTACAGTAGTGGTTATGTAGGGTGAATCAAGAAAAGATTAATTGTCATCATTTGCAAGAATTAAATATGAAAACATACTGAATTTGATATATGTATCCTCCACCTCATCTACTTTTAAATTTTACATGAAATTTCCATTCATAGCCTTAATAGATTTTTCATTTTTACAATTTGCATTAATAAATTCCCAAAAAAATTTTTTCCATTAAATTTAATTTAATTTTTAGAGCAACCCTGACTGGGGATACCCATCTTCATAGAACATAATGCAACTTTATCTTTTTATCTGAAAATTCAAATGTGTTGTGTGCCGGGATTTGTTTCGATATTTACTAGGGTTGTAGACATAAAATCAAGCACGTACTCGTAATTATGGACAATTATTATACCCCTTGTGAATTTCCTGGTCTCTAAAAGAGGGTCTTTCACACTGAGAACTACTAAGTATTAAATGTTATGCTCGGACTCCAAGTTTAATTATCTTATTTGCAACAATAATTTGAGTAAGCTTTATTCGAAAATACTTCTTTATTCAATTCTTTCAATGTCAAAGTGAATGTCTTTGCGAGATTGGTGCTTTTTCTTTCTGTCTTTTCCCATAAAATCAGATGTTATTAACTCTGCTTCTGAAATCAATCCCTTTTAAGTTTCAATTATCAAGTCTGTTTCTTTGCTTATTTTTACAAAAAATTATTTTAGTAGTAAGTTGTTATTGCACTTTATTTTATTGTAGATGTGTAATTTGACAACTGCATTCTTATGCGACACTTCCTGTTTTAATAAAAAAGCTTTCCTGACGAGAATTCTGAAGAATTTTTGCTTGTATCTCCCCCGTAAAAATAGTTTGAATTTTTTTAAAAATGACATTTGAGTTAATTGAATTTTTCACTATTACTTGAAAAATATGTTGCATAAGAACGTATTTGTCTCAGCTGTTTCTATTCTTATTACCTCATATTAACGCATGGTCTTCCTTATCTAATCCTGAATACTTATATATATTCAAACAATTCAGTGCATCTTTTTGAATTTAAAGAAGCACATCATTTACAGTCTAGTTTTTTAAGTGAATTTAAAATAAATGAGGAGTAACTGTCAGTTTAGAGGCATTTTGACTTCTAAAGAATTTTCATTTGCATCATTGGCAAATTCTTCAAATTTCATTTTGGTAGGATGATGTCGAGATTTTCAAAAATGTTGACGAAAATTGACATAGTTTTTTAGTATTTGCTTAACTTTGAGAAGGAACAAATTTTTTTAAAATCCATCCTACTCAGAAATTGTGCTTTAAGTATTTTATAAATACACGGTGTAAGTGAACTACCCAGATCTGTATTATGTAACTTTATTTGCAAACCGTCACTGGACTACTGTTGTATCTATGGTGAATATTACAAGAATCTTTTATAACCATGCAGTGTATTGGTTTTTCCTCATATTGTTTTAATTTGTTCAATATCCTTTTTGAATTTTACTGAACTTTTTAAACGACATTTGGTTACTGATTGTTGGTGCAAAAATTTTATTCCAATATTTCTCGATTTGATTTTGAATCAGAATATAATTTCCTGTTGCCTCGCCTCTTCATTATCTGCTGCTATAGCTCTGAAATTCATGTAAACACTGTTAAATTTGTCATTGCATAAATCTTTTATATTTGCATAAACTAATCCTCAAGTTATTGAGACCATAGCCGCTTAAGAAAATTATTACAAAAATTTGATTTGCGTTCATTCAGATGGGGCTTTCATTTTATTTTTAGGCTCTAAGATATCTACTAGTTTAAGCGGCGCATTAGTGTGAAATATTTGAGTTTGTGAGTAAAACTTTATCGTTTAGAGATGGACTGCGGGAGCATCTTCAGTTGGCACCGAAGGCTGTGGTTTTGCCTACTTTGGACAGCAGTAGCAGCAGTGAAAGCGATAGTAGTAGTGATGATAGCAGCAGTAGCAGCAGCTCAAGTTCAAGCAGCAGTGATAGTAGCAGCAGCGAAAGCAGTAGCTCATCCACAAGTAAAAAGTCAAGTTAAAATTTATTTAGGACGCTATACTCTAATAAGACTCATGTTTTCAAATATAAGTTTATTTCTCATTGAATTAAAATTTGGCTCATTTGAAATTGGAACACAATTCATAGCCCCTATTGTTAGCCACAAACTATATTGTTGAATGAATTTTGTAGCACCTATTTATATTTTCATTTGTGTGCAATGTTGTTTAACTAATGTCTCTGAATGCAGTAGGCCTTCTGGTGTGACAATCGCTTCCTACTTTTTGGATCTAGCAAAAATGTTAATGTATTATACGTTGATGTCCTTGTCGGAAGTAACTTAAGTCGGTCACTCGAAAAACAAGTAGATCAACCGTAAAAAAATTCAAACAATTGTGACCTTTCTTTATGTATTGAATTCATCGATGCAGATAAGCTTTAAGTATAATCTGTCAATTAGAAAAATCTAACGACTATTTCACAAAATTGTATGAATTTTGAAAATTCCGGCCCAAAATTAAACTCCTAGAGAGTACAAGATAAGACTTTTGCCATTAAGGTCAGGCCACTGTAATTACGACATGAGCATAATTTTTTTGTCAGATAGTAATATTTAAGCGATATACGTTTAAAGTATACTACCAGAACCTTATGAATAAGAAAACGATGTATTGATATCTAACTTCCTTGCAGAAATATTATGAACGCATAATTGAAGTCGTTAATTAGCGTTGCAGTTACGACAAATGGTTTGTAGTGTTGTTAGACAAACTATTGCGACTAGGATTCCCAAAGTTTGCGTAATGATATAGTATCACATGAGATATTTTAGATATGAATTTCATTGTTTACAACTCACTAAGTACTCTAATCAAAGACCGAAATTGTTTATTAGTGTTAATCAAAATTCTGAGACACAAAGGTTTCTCTCATTTGCACAATTCGGCATCAAATCAAATAATGTTTTCCTCTTTCTTGAGATTTTCAGAACTAAATTCGTAATTGATTTTGAGTAAAACAATAGAAAATTGTGTCACAACCGCAGCGAAACGCGGATATAGGGATGAGAAGGGAATAGTTTCTACTTATTTCTCGACACTATATGACTATACAGTTCGCTTAACTAATTAGACAATTAGTAGGCCTAATTCATGTTGAACCGCTTCAGATTGTCAGAGCACTGAATGGGCCCAGCTGGGGCCTGACATTTTCAAAGCAAGAGCAGGCTGATACGGGGCAAACTCAACAACAGAACTTTATCCGAAAAGAATATACCAATTAAGTTATTGTTGTGATGTTGTGCTGTGCAATGTACTATGTTTTCGAACACAATTATCCTTCCTTCATATCAGTGGGTGAAATGTTTGTACTTATTGTAATTCTGAACTTGATTGTTTTTGAAAATGTGTGCCAATAACTTAGCATGCCACTATTGTTTATTTGTTTATATACATAAATTTGTTCATCTTAATTAAATAATGTAAATGCCCAGCATTATTTCATTTTTTGTCGCTCTGCAATGATTACTCTATCGCCTGTTATATCCGCAATACTCAATAAGGCCTGCTAATTGCCTTAGTACTATTGACTTTTCACACATTTTTACGTAGGTTATTATTGCTACGATATCATAGCCTACATTCAATGTTTTGTCTTTGTACTAAAAAGTTAAAATGTTTAATCAATTAACTAATTGATTAACTAATTAAAACTAATTAACAATGGAAATTAATCCATGGTAATCAAATAAATTAATTTTTTATTAAGTTCTGTTTTTCTCGTATTTTTTCTTAACTAACTTCAATGCTTTAAAATAATGCGCTTATTGCTTATAATTACGCATGTCCCACAATTGTTCCACAACGCTAATTAACGTTGCTTAATATCTTATTATTGATGATTTTAAAATCTTCTTTTCTCAATATACATGTACTAGGATATGGTCTGTAGTAGAGAGTGACAATATGAGGTAAACATGGACCTGAACCCGACCCGATCGGAATATTTACTACCCGACCTGTAAATTTACTACCCGACTCGACCCAAAGCGCTGACTTTGATTTGAAGTGATTGATCTCTGACCAACAAAATGATCATTAACATCTATCAATTTCCGATAGGGGAACAACAATTCATTGGTACTAATTAACGTTTTGGATCATTCTCAAATCAAGCTTCTTTCATAATCTATCTTATCTTCGTACCCGAAACAGACTCGATTCGAATCCCGAAATCGGGTTGGGTTTAATTGAGTTCCCGATGTCACTCTCTGTACTTCCCAGATCAATTGTATTTGTTTATCACAAATATATGCTAGATCAGGGATTTCAGCTTTCAAAGATGTCATTAAAAATTCACTATAATTCTACCGGTTTTGCAAAAGTAGTTTGTCGAGAATCCTAGCAGTTATTGGTTTATAAATTTCGTACAGAATATTTGGATTTTTAGGGCATAAGTTACATACGAAGATATTGTTCATTAATTATAGAAAAGCTGAAGTCAACGCCAAAGTGGAAACATAAAACTGTTGAAAACCTTAAATTTATGAAATTCAATTAGATTGAGGAGAAACCGTTAGTAACTTAACTTATGCATTTTGCTCCTATAAGCAAAGAAAACATTTTTTTCAAGGAGACCATTTAGTGATTGATGATGTCGAATAATTTCAATGTGCATTAAAAAGCACTTAATTTTCTATTTTGAATACTTAGATTTTCTAAGATGCAAATATAAATATATTTTAACATTACCAAAGTGGAATAAGTTTTTATACCAGTCGTTGAAATTAGAATTTACAATAATTCTCTTCTATGTATAAGATTTACATAAGGAAACGTATTTCGAGTGCCACTGATTACAAGTTTCTATTAATGCATAATACTGCAATTCTTGAATATCTGCAAAATTTAGCCATAGCGATCCCCGTGCAGTGCTCCTTCGAAAATTTCACTAAGAAAGAGCCCTGACATAGTTACACGAACAATTATTTGGAAAACACTAAAAAAGTCATAAATGCGTATTTCAAATATCAGTGACATCTTTTATGCTGTGAAACATAATATAATTGCTTTATTAGAATGCTCTATGAAATTCCCACTATTATTGTAGAATTTTTAACAATAAAAACAACATTTTTCTCATGAAGTAAGAGTCATGTAACTTTTAAGATCTCTCAACGATACCAAGCCCTTAATGCGTTAACTTGGGATATGACTGGTCGTGGCCCTTAAATTTCCTCTTATTTGCAACCTTCGTTGAATTTCTTCATTTATTTGTTTAGTAGTTTTTATGATTTCATGATTTCAAATTTTTAGATGATAAGAAGTCAACCACCCGGAAACAAGTTAAGAAAGAAGTTCGCAGTCCGCCAGAAGAGCGACGATTTGGACGAGAATTTCAAAATCGACGACAATATAAAAAAGAATATAATGATTTTAAAAGCTCTAGACGTCCTAAGAGTAGAGAATCAGATACTGGGCGACGACGGACTAAACATCAGTCACGAGTTCATAAGGATATAGGCAAAACTATTACAGGTGATCGAAATCGTGTTCGCAGTAGAAAACGGTATAGTAGCAGTGGATCTGAAAATGAAAATGACCGCCAAACATTCAGTGAGCGTCGAGTTTTTACACCCAAAGAAAGCAGAGAAACTAAAGATTCACAATCTCGAAATATGCGATGCATTCAGCCTGTAAGTAGTGATTCGGAGACAGGGCAATATGTTAAAATAAATAAACGTGATTCGGATGTTGAACGAAATGTTGCAAATTTTATTTCAACCAGTCGCTATGTTTCCAAAGAAGAACAACGTAAAGTGGAAAAAATTACTTCTTACGATGAAACTAGTAGTCAAAGTGATTCGAGTGATGCTGCACAGAACGTGAAGCAGAAAAATCATCGAGGAAGACAAAACATGAAATCACGTGACCAAAAACATACAAGACATGGGAAAGGTCGTGAACGAAAAAGGTATGAAAGTTCCAATCAATCAGATAAAAGTAATAGTACGGATTCCGAAGATAAAAGAAAACCTGTTAGACGTAGATCTAGAAGTAATTCAAGCAATTTTTCAAATGAGGAATTGCGTAAAGCATCTCGGCGTCAGCATAGTTCTAAAGGTATTAATAGGATACGTCATCGACGACAGAAAAGAAACGGCTCAGATGATTATCATTACAAAAGAAACAGTAGACATTTTCATGATACATCACGTCGAAGAGAGCGGAATAGAAGAAATTCCAAAAGCCCGAAACATCACAAACATCGAAAACATGATAAACGCTATTCGAGAAGAGCTAAGAACCGCAGTTCTACCAGTGATTCCAGCTCAGATTGAATAGTGCACTGTGCTTGTATTGGCAATAGATGTTACGGTCTTCAAGAACTATGAAATAAGTGAACTAGTGTGTTTAACAACAGCATAAATTATATTTTGAATAAAACTTAATTGTGGAAGTTATTGAAAAGAATTATTCGTTTAAATACACTAATGGATTCTCACAACTGTCTAGAATGTAGTTACTGTTTAGTTTATATTTAATTAAAATTGAATTGTATAACTACCTAATGCTCTTGAGCTCAACTAAGTGAAACATTAGCTCTTTCTAATGTTTTGCTTAGAATTAGCACGTTTAAAATAGTGTTTTAAGCATGTGATTTTTTCAATGTATTCTTAAAATGTTTTTTGAAATTCGTATCATATCTATGGAAAATTTATAAAAAATTTGGGTTTCATCCATTCGTACTTTCATAAACGATTTTCTATCAAACTTGCGTTTTGTTTCTGAATAAACGAAAAATGAATGGCGATAAGTTTATCATAATTCGATGTATTCTACTATATGTGTTTTAACAAAAGTTTAGTGCAATAAGGTGGATCTGTTTTAGAGAAAAAATATTTATTTTAAATCTTTAAACATTTTAAATGTTTAAAACGTTTTTTTTAAAAATCAACTTTTTACCAACCCTGGTTTTGTTAGAAGATCAGCTTTATGCCTGCGTTCTACACTCCGTTTTAGTTGCTTATCTAACCACCTTAAACATTTCCTTAATTTTGTGTGGTTTCCAAATAGAGTATTACATAATTTTCTGCTATTCATATGCTGCCGTTAATCACGTTTAGTGTTTTGTCTAGAAAATTATTTCCTCTGCCAAATTATAGATTGAGAAATCTTCAAACATTTACTTTAAATTGCAAAGTGTCTGTCCAATAACTTTGGCTTAGTCTTCAGTTTTCAAATAAAGGATTTGTATATATAATCTGTGTTCAATTTTAAATGGGCATTTCATGAGAATAACAAAGTGCTAATAATACTTTTTTTTATAGTGTGACTATCAGATTGGAAAATAGTATCGTGGATTTAACGATTTCTACTAATGTTGCATTCCAGCTGCAACATACTACATGAAGCGTTTTTGATGTCTATGGCATGGAGGTAGAAAATGCAGACGCGATGTGTAAAGCCTTCTTATGGCAATGTTTTTCTTAGTTTCTACGAAGTTCATTGAGGAAGAAAGATTTCGAGCTGAAGCAGTCAAACCGATTAAAAATCAGGGGTGGGGGACTTGAAGTTAAAACATTTTTTTATGTGAGAGTGGGTAAAGAATTATATATCATTAATCTTAAACGTCTTTGTAATTTCATAATTTTTTATAACTTCTTAAAAAAATTTAACTACTCACAACTCACGAGTTCATCACAGGATAGAAAACGTCTCCTATCTAGAGCATTGTCCTGTTATGGTGTGATTTCTTCAACCTTGATGCCTTTGGCGTAAATTCCTCTACTCAATTGGTTTGGAAGGCCTATCTATACACACAAGTATAGGGAGACAGTTAAAGTTCGGCGTTCCTCCCATGTGCTCTAAACCTTAGAATTATCTGAATATTAGGTGTGAAGTGTATGTGGGTCTTTTTTTAAAAAATCGGAATTTTGAACGATAAATTGTCAATCTTTTCAAGTACTTCAACCACAGAAATATTCCTTAGAATGAATTTTCAACAGTAAGTTTCTACACATTCACCAATAGATATGTCCATGGCTAACGATTTATGAACCCCTGATCGGCTTGGAGAAATTTCTTTGAAAATATGTGAAAGAATACCAGGTTGTATTAGATTAAATTACCCATGAATATTTTTAAAATTTTGAAAAGCAAAGCAGTAGAGGAGTGCCGTCTCTTTCATTTATTATTATGCTCTGCCAGGAATGTTTTAGGAGCTATGATCACTGACTTTGCGCAGGGTGACTCTTAATTTGGCTTGGGTAGTCTAACTGTTTAAAGAGATGTTAGGGGTTGGCTGATACTCCATAGGATTAAAAAATCATGACTATCTGACCCTTAATAATAAGAAATGTTTTAATGACTTTTAAGAAATTGGAATTTGAACAAGGAACTATAAACTTCTGCAACAGTTGCATGAGTAAAAATATTTCCCAATTCAAGAAAGTTTAAAAATTCGTACATGCTGAAATATTTTTGGTTTAAAGGTGGTTGTTTTTTAATCAAGACTGCAGTTTTAGCTTTTCCGGTTAACGGCTCATCCTTAAGGGCAGGCTCTCTTTCAGAAGAAAACTGAATTGCCAGCTTTCAAATTTGAAAGAATGTAGTATATTTGCTTGATGTGATTGTGAAAAATGTCTTGCCTTGCAAAATTTACATTGTTTTGGGAAGACATTTTCAACATTTATTGCTCTTTTCTGGCTTTCCTGAAATACCTTAAAATTTCAGTAAAATTTCACTCGCAAATAGCTTTTACTTGGTTATAGAAAGAATTATTGAAACATTGTATTTATTGTTAACTTTGATGTATGAAATCTCAGCAAATTATTGATCTAAGCTCTCATTTGTGAATTACTAACATAATAATCTGGAGGTTTTTTTGAAAAATGCAGTAATTATAATAGAAATTGAGTAGCAATTCGTTATATAATATACTACAACTACTGCAAATTTAAAAAATAGATAAAATCTTGATAACATCACATGCAAAAATTTCAGTTTTCATAAAAGAGGGCATTTAAGCCCCTAGCTCTCAGGTTTAACGCCACTGGGCTGAAGTGGAAGATAAAAAGATAGCAAGCCAGCATTGATTTAGAAATTGAATACATATCGCTTAACGGTTGTTCAAGTTTTTATCTTTTTTGAAAATTTCTTCATAAAATGAAGATCACTCGTTTCTTCAATATTTCTTTACGAGGATTTGTGAAATTGAGGTGCTTGCATCTACAAAGTGAAAAATTAATTGATTTTATATTTTTCAATATGATGTCGTTAGCGATTGATCTTCTAAGAGATTACAAGATTGATCCAAGCCGAAATATATTTATTATCTTAATTTCTAAGCTTTATTGTTCTTGGTCTTGATGTAGAAGTTTTATTGTAATTTCATATGTCAATATTTGTATCACTTAATACAAAAAAATTTCTTTAAAAATTGTGTTTTGGTGAACATCACAAACAAATATTTTAATCTATTAAAATCATGCATAGCATTAAAGTGCAATAATATCGATTAACCTATACATAAAGACCTTCATGCACTTATGTCCATGGTTTTAATATGCTTTAAGTGCATTAATTTTTAAATGCATTAGTTTTATCAATTTCATCAACAAAATGCAATGGAAATACACTTAAAAAGTAAAACGAAGATGCATTTACAATTTCGAAACAAAGCTAATGACTACGCCAGCTTTGTCTAATTTTTTATATAGAGCAACTTTGACGAATGCTAATTACAATAAAGAAATTAAAATGTATTTATTTAAATGCAACGATTTCATTTAAATTCCATATTCTTCAAGATTGTAATCTAGTGTTTCCCACCCATATCTTGAGCAATGACTGCAGCTTCTTTTTGATGATAGGGAGTAAGATTAACATCTATAGTAATATAAATTGTTAATTTTTGCATGCTCAGTTTTTGTAAGAATTGTTTTACAAATTTTCTTCAGCACTGATATTTTTCTAGTGTTTCTGCTAATTTAACAAAAATGATTTTGAATTGCGGAATTGCGCCTTTTATTTGACATTTTTATAATTTCGTCAGCGTGGTATTTTTCTGTAGCAATTTTGGCAGGAGTGACTATACTAGAATCCATTAGTCCCATGATATCATTGGGATCACATCTTTTAATTATTGAAATATGAACATTCAGCTTAAAGGTCATTATAAAAATATTGTTTTATGTTGTGGTACACTTTGCGCTTAGTGTCATTTATTGGATGGATAACTTGCTGCAATCAATACAAAAATTGAAAATAACTTTGTTATAATAACAAATTAAATGAAATAATTTGGAAATGCGGCAAATGTCAAATCGATAATTGATGTTAATGGCAGAGTTAGCAACTAATAGAAGTTATATTAGCACATAATAAATGGAAAAGGGGATATATAATTAAATTAAAGTAAAAATTGCAAGAACAAAATTAAAAATTAATTTGGTAAAATGTCAGCTTAGGTATTGTAAGTGTTGAAAATTAATAATATATACCCACATTTGTTTAACTGACACTACACTGCGTTTTGTTTAATGCTTAATTGCTAGATTTTTTTCATTTTTACTTAAGATAATACAAAATGCTATTAACAGATGACAAATTACTATTTTACAAGTTTATAACTATATTATACAGAAGAGCAAATCAACGTTGTTCAATTTGCTCCACGTTTTCAAAAATTAGTGACCGAGATAAACAATTAAATTTTATGTATATAGAAGATCACAATGTCAGCAGTTGGTACATGTTAGTGAAATGCGTTTGATCAACATTCAAATGATTGATACACGATGCATTTTCTTGAATTCCATATCGACACAGAGTAATGTTCGGTATTCATCTTTGCCATCATATGCAATTACAAATTACGACGAAAATTCATTTCTTTATGCAAGCAACGTATGTCAATTACCTTCCAAATATATCAATAGCATAGAAATAGGAAGTTACAACAGGAACTGTAATTGTAAAGGAATTTTTCAAAATGATTTCTGCTGCAATTTAAAATGAATAAATTTTCAAAAGAAATTTCCATGTAAATTGTCTGAAAGTAACATTTTCATTTGAATAATGCTAATTTAATATTCAGATGCTATTAAATTCATTATAGATCAAAATCTTTTAAATTCATTTGCTGATCTTGAATATTCAGTCAAAATAAATTAAGCTGTAATAGTTGTATTGCTTAATTGAAAAAATTGATGTATATTTTGAAAACAAAAAAGTGTTTGTAAAATGCATAGCACGTCTCAAAGAATGCAGTTTTTCAAAAAATACTATTTTTTGTTTTAACAGTAGCAAATAATGAAATTTAATAGAAATCATTGTTCACTTATCAAATATAAATTTCTTGTTTATTTAATTTTTTTTTCATTTTAAAAATAATACGTTTGCCAAAAATTGGAAGACTATATCATACATAAAATGAACACAAACAAAAGTTTTGCAAATTGTCAAGTCCCTTTCAGAACGCTCGCAGTTTTTTTGAGCAATAATTAAAATTTAATTTTTAGCATTACATCAATTTAAAAGGAAACATTAAGACATCAAAAAGGTAACAAATTTCAAGTGTCAAGAAAAACACTAGCATTGTTTTTAAAAGAAGCAGTGAAATTCAAAAGGCCTAAATTGAGTTTTTTTTAAATTACAAAGTACTAATATTAAAAATCCCAAACTGTGAATTTTATTTTTGAACACGGTGGCCAATGTTTGCAATGCCTTGTCCAGCTCATGTTCATTTCGCCCATGCCACACTTCTATTTTGAATTATTAAAAGCACTACACGATACAGTTGTGGACAAAAAAGTCTTTTCAGCAATATATCTTTACAGCCCTATAACACAGATACTTCAAATTTTAGCCAGGTAATAAGAGTTAAGGTACCTGTCTTTTGTTGAAATTACAGACACATTGGCATGGTAGTTGATTGATGCCTCGAAGTGCAATTGTTACCATATTATATAGCAATTGAATTTGCAGCTGCTAAACTTGTTTTAATGTATGCGATATACCCAATATTTCAAAACTCATTGGCGGACACTTTACGTAAAACAGAGAAGGCCATGCTGCGCCAGTTAAGACAATGTCTGGCCGTCCAAAATCTCCTGCAAAATTTCAGCAATTTATGAAAGCAAGTCAATATATAAGAAAGAAAGTATTGATTTAAGTACATATTTTGCTAAAGTACTTAAACTTGCAAATGGATTGTAATTTTTTGAACAAACCGAAATCAATTCAACCAGATTTCGCAAGGAATCGACTCCAGCCAATCCAACCAGAAGTTTTCAAAATCTGTTTCAACTCATCCAAACCTAACCCAATCATCGTAATTTTAAGATTTCCTCAAGAAGTCAGGCTTAAACTCGAGGTTAAAATTCTCAAAGTCAATTTGTTCGGTAGTGTCAGCCTCACTTGATATATAGGTTGCCCATAAAAAACTGCGTATTTTCTTTTAAAATGTTGATATAAAATATTCTATTGTTAGCATAGTTGTAGCAATAGAAATATAAGAAATATAGCAAGTGATAGGTATCTATGTTATCATATAAATTGAAATTCGAAATTCATAATTCAAAATTGAAATTCTAAATCAAACAGCCAAACGTGACAGAATATTTTTTAAGATGGAGTATACGAAAGACAAAGCATATTTTTTCATTGAAACGCTTAGAATATGTGGCTTTTCAGCAACAGATATACACTCTTACTCTTTGCAAGATTAGAATAAATCCGCACCGGTAATTCTGCTGACAGAGATGTTACATTTTTGGATGAAATGCTTCATTTCACTCGTCATCGAATGAGTAGGGCTTTGGAGGAACTGGTTCTTGATCTCAACAAAATTTTTGAAAATGATGGAACCCATGGATTGATGCAACCAATTGCGTACCTGACAGAAACAAATTCAATTGTACATAGTAGTCAATGTTTTGGTATATTACAGCAATAAATTCAATAACAGTGAATTATCTGATAAAAGCCACTACCGATTTGTGTGCCTTTGGGAGAAGGTTTTCAAAGGAAATATAAAATATCGTCATCTTTGGGATTTTAAGAAATGTTCAATTCATAAGACGATGGCCGAGTTTAAATTCCACAAAATGGAAATTGTCATAACATTATTGTACATGTTTTAAATTTTACAGAATGCGGCATGATTTAATTTGTATGCTATACATGTACTCTACAAAAATCAGGATGTCAATGCTTATTTTGCATACAATGTACTATCGGCGGCGCAACCGGCTGAGCGACATCTATAGAACTGAATTAGACTGTATAATATTCCAAATAAAAATCCTATAAGGCCTATAGCCCTGTAAAAACCGTATATGATGCAAGCAGTATTATGAAACTATCTATCTGCAAAAAGATTCATCATGCGCTTAAAGGCAATGTGATTAGTAAGACACAACCTAATCAATGTTAAACGTCACTACCACATCAATGACGTTAAATGCGGTTTCTTTTTTATGACACATTTCGTTTGGCTTCATATACTTTTAGTTATCAATCGGTTCAGCTTGGGGGCTGGCTGACCTAAAATATGTCGGCGGCTGCTCTACCGTGTACGCTTACATGTTGACATTAAATTTGTATATGGAAACATTTTCACAATTGCCGAATATTCATCAGTTTTTACTCGAGAACATTGTCACTATTATCAAATGTTCACTATTGGCGAACTTGTTATTAGTAAAATACATTCATTTTTCATTTGTTGCCGTGAATTCTTCACTATTGTCAAATTGTCATTATTGAATTCGCTATTGCCAAACTCATCTGTAAATATTTAGGAATAATCCTTGAAAATCAACTTGAGAAGTAAACTAAATAAAGCAGAAAATAGTACAAGGAATCAATATACGTTGTAAACTACAAAGATTTATTCCCGTTAATTGGAAATCTAGTCTGATAAAATCCTATATATTGCTTCATTACTTCATTCAAAAGAAGAATTAAGTTCAAATTAGAATGTTAAGTTACAAAGGAAGAGATAATTACTTGTTTTCATTGGAATATTTCAAAAATTTAAATCATTAAAAATAGTTTTAAATTGAAAACAAAATTCAAAATATTTGCCAAGATACATTTAAGTATAGACACGTTTAGATGCCTCCATCTATTTTTCACCGGTACTTGCTCAAATCATGTTATCTCCTGTTTTTTTTAATTTTATAAAGTCGAAAACCGATTTGGATTTTTTCATGTGGCTTATAGCAAAACGTTATAATTTCCTGTTTCTTTATGACGTATAGAGGCTTACGGAATTAAGCTTTTAATCAATTAAACATACCCATATAATAACTAAGTTAAACAATTGACATCCCACTTAAATAGTAAGAGTTTGTGATGTTGACAGAACTTTACAAGTCATCAATTTATAACTCAGTATGAGGTCTACGAAACGCATTGAAATTTTGAAAAGAGAAAGGAGGCATTATTTTGCATCGAACAACTCTGCTACAATTATCTATTTATTTCTAAATCAGCTCCTAGAGTTCTTCTATAAATGAAATGTAGGAAAATAGAGTGAATGTTAAATAATTTAAGTATGTTATCACTTAGTGTACATTAGGGATACTTTTCAACAATTTTTGTTGTTAACGCACGCTTAGCGCTTAACTAAATTTGCAGGTGCATTTAAGAAGTAAACATTGGAGAATGAATTTGTATACTTTAACACTTTAATAAGTGTCATTGTTGGCGTTTGGCCGGCCTAGTCCATATCCATGCGACTAGTTCGATAGGCCGGATCATCCCATCTATAATTTATTTTAAAATTGCCAAATGCAATTACAATCAACTACTTTTCCCTAAATTATAGATACCTGGTTAAATACGATTTGCGATCCATTGTTGTTAAATTTTTAAAAAACCAGGGTTTACAAAAGGAACGTACAATTGTTTCACATTGTGCACAACAGAAACAAAACTTAATTTAGCGTACGAATGAATTTTTTAGCGCCAGGCACATATAAGCCCATATATTTTATGTCAATATCCGTTTAAGATTCCAATTTTCCATCGGTGAAAACTAACCTACATTAGCCNATCCGACTACGAGTCATTTGCGCACAGTGAGGCTTTTTTGTCGTAGTGGCTAGTGTCAGCATCAATTCATTTCGTCTGAACTGACTTCAAATTTCTGTCATAGATAGCTTATACCCATACCTACAATATGAGATTTTAAAAAATTCGATTTTTNAATATCCGTTTAAGATTCCAATTTTCCATCGGTGAAAACTAACCTACATTAGCCGCATACAAGGCCAGTTATCGGTGATACCCACGCTAGAAATCATACTAGTAGAGTACATTTAGATTTTGCTTTTAAATTGTACTTTCATAATACGGTTTAGTTTGGTGGGCAAAGTGTTGAAGCAATATTCATTCAAATTTTAGAAGTGAAAAATGGCATATATTATCTCATTTTCTTCTTTGTCTGCATGCAAAGTGTGATTGTATCACTTATTGTTTTAATGTACACATCATACTGAAATATTTATTTAACAAAAATGGGATGATGTTCTTGATTTAGCTTTAGCCATTCATAACATCAACATTGAAATTGATGGAATAAAATAGTTCTCGAAAACTTTAAGCCCCGTTTACACTGGTTCAACTTGAGGAATTCGTCAAGCCAATTCAATAGCATATGGCCGCTTTTACAACTATTCCTAATGTTGATTTCATTTGACGATTTCCATAGCGCATTGTCGCGTTTACATTATTCCTCATGACGACACCATAGAATTTCTTATTATTTTCAATTGAATTTCTTATCGATTGAGCAAAATTTTGATAGTAATCAAAGGAATATTTACATAAATCCAATTCTAACATTTATGCAATATAGAAATTGTCATGACCTTTGTGTTAGATTCAGTGATGAAAACTATTGTTAAGTAGGTAGCAATTTCGTAAAAACATCAATGTTTGATTCTTGCAGCTTTAGTAGTGTCATCAACATTTAATACCGACTGGTCGGTTTTTGGCTAGGAAATCTATATATATATATATATATATATATATATATTT
>CABFPE010000087.1:1254861-1265302 GCA_900660155.1 Hofstenia miamia
TATATATATATATATATATATATATACTATTGGTTTCATTATAATGATTCTGATACCTAACCGATGCCGCGGTCTTAATTGTATTAGTATTACAGTTAGAATTTATATCAAGACATCCTAAATAATATCAAGATGTCACTGAGGTTTCATATGACTGGGATTAATTTTAGAACGTTATTTAATTCTATTTTAGAAGAGGTTATTATCTTAAGCCGATTTTTGCCATGAAATACAGTGTAAACGAAAAAGGGAAATGTAATTCGATAAAAGGAGGGTGCTGTTTCTATGAAATCTTTTCCTCTATGACCATGACGATTAAACAGGTTTATATCATCTCGGACAATCAGTCTTTTTTGAGGAGCGAAGTTTTGTCTGGAGAAATTAAATATTACCTTTGCCATTGCAGCCAGTATTCAAATTAGTTAGACTACTTATGCTTCCCATAACTCAGCTGAAAGAAAACAACAAACGCAAATAGCCCTTTAGTGCTTACTAATTACAGCTTGGAGAGAAAACACTTTTTTCTGGAAATTTCTGTTCCGTAAATCGATTTATTAGTTTCGTATCTGCTCTTACCGGAACTAGAAACAGATCTGTCTAAATGCGACCAGTTTGCCATAACGTACATTCAGTTGCGTCTTAGTAAACAGCTTGCTAGTTAAATAACATGCAATTAAATTCCGAATTCAAAGTCTTGTTTTAGGGTACTTCAAATGCATAGAAAGTAAATTTTAAGTGCTTGGAGGATACTCAGAAGGCATAATCTAATTTCACAACTTTTTATACATAATGTGGAAGTATGACTTTAAAGTAAACAAGAACTTTTGTTCTATGACTTATCAAGTTGTACTTATATTTCTTTGGTACTTTTTTTAGCGTTTATTTAAAGTAATGCGAAGTACTTGTTAGATCTACTTCATCTTTTAAGGATACGGCAATGGGGGATGAGGATACATGACGCCCCCAGAATTTTAAGAGTGGATATTGTAACTATATTCCTTCCTGAAAAAATACTGAATATTTAACCCAATTTCTAGTTGTTCACATTTTAAAAATTTTTAGCCAAGCCTGCTTAAAATATTGAAAGTCTTTTATATGTGGCATCTATGGGTTTGAGCTCGCTCATGAAATGATGGAGATTTGTGCCAAAACGTATTCTTGTGCCTGAAGTACATGCCAATAGGAATTTTTTTTCAATAAGAAATCAGAAATAATTCCATACCTAGTGTTCGGATACTGAGGTGGTCTAATGTCCATGGGAACAACAACTACCCTGATATATTTTGTTTTCTGACGAAAAACTGTGTTAGTCCCATCCAGGCACGCCGTGTGCAAAGTCATGTGTCGCGCCGCAAATGCGCGCCTGGATCGGACAATGCCAGGTAATGAATTAAATCGAAAATGAAAGAGGAGACAATTCTTTATCTTTGGTCTTTTCAGATTTTAAATATTTTCATTAGTTCCTGAGTTTATGAGTGTTTAAATATTATTTGGAGAAACCGTCACAGATTTTGAAAAAAATTCTTATTGGAATTAGGGTTAGGAAATTGACATCTTTAGGAAAGTTACATTAAGTGTGCTGTCAATTTATAAGCCCTGAACTGTTATGAAGGCAATTTCAAAAGTTATATGCAAATCATATGCTCCCCTGCATATTATATTGTTAAACTGAATGTATGTAAAACAAATTTTAAGCGCGAAGCAAGGAGCTCGGATTAACAGAGATGACACGGAAATATTTTAGAAAAATATGTAGTGGGAATTGTTTTAAAGTTTTCTATAAATGCATTAATATTACATACATTTAAAGCTAAATTGTTTCATTAAAATTGAAAACATTCGCCTTACATTCATAAAAAGATATAAAATTAACTACATTTAGATGAGAAATGAAGCTTCTTAACTACTTGTGATGAATTTGACTTGGAAAGTTTCTGCTTTGATCATCTAGTTTACGGATTTAACCTCTACTAAAAGTATTGAACAATCTTGTGTAGAGGAGTAAGTAATAGTCGTTCATAATCTTCATTTTCAGTTGCCAATGATTTAAAAACTTTTGTAACATAAGAAATGCGTGGGATGTTGAGTACACTCAGGTTTCACAGCACTTTATACTTAATTATTGTTTCATTGGTGATTTATAAATGTCCAATAGAAAATTCATGAATGAAATCAGCATTTTTAATTATATCACTGGAACCTTTAAAATCAACAAATAATTTGTTGACTTTAAAGGTTCCAGTGATATAATTGAAAATTGAAATTTTTCTCAATAAATCTAGCAATATGCACAATAAAATTACCTAGCCTTTGATAAACTACGAGGGTCATATCAGAAGTTCTGCACAGCAGTCATTCTTGTGATCGATTTAATTGTTAATTAACAATTTGCTTGTGCATTCAGTCAGACACAACGTCTTGTGATTAGCATTCACTTAGTGCGCATCTGCGTGTCTTTATAAGACAGTTGGAAGCCTTTAGGTTCAGTAACGTGTTTGGACATGGCTGAATTCAGTAGAAACGAGTGGCGTGCAATAATTCATTTTCTTTTTAAAGAGGGAAAAACGCCAACTGAAGCAGCTAATCGCCTGCAGCAACACTATGGCGCATCTGCACCTGACAGATCGACAATCAGCAGATGGATGTCGCGGTTCCAGTGTGGCAGAACTTCGCTGGAAGATGACCCCCGCTGTGGAGCTCCGATCACGGCCACCGGTGAAGATCAGGTGGCCATTGTCCGTAACCTGTTGGACGAAGATCGTCGACTGACGTTCGATGAACTGCAGGCTGCCACTGGTTTCAGCCGAGGCAGTTTGCAGCGAATCATTCATGACGATCTAGAAATGAAGAAGGTTAGTGCTCGATGGGTCCCAAGGCTGCTGACGGAGGAACACAAGATCGCGAGAGTCCAACTGTCGACGGGATCTCTGCAACTGCTGGAGGAGTTGGGCGAGCGGTTTTGGCGGCGCATCATTACTGCTGACGAAACGCCTCTCCCACACTATATGCCGGAAACAAAGCGGCAGTCTATGCAGTGGATATCGGCTGGAGAACCTCGACCCGTGCATGCTCGATCTGCACCGTCCGTTGGCAAGTTCCAGGTCACGGTATTCTGGGACTGTGACGGTGTCATCCATGTTGACTATTGTCCGCCTCGCCAAACCATCAACGCTGCCTACTACAGCGAGCTACTCCAGATTGTGCACAATAAACTGCCTCAAGTTCGTCCAGGAAAGTTGCACATGCGCCCGCTGTTTCTCCAGGACAATGCCCGAGTGCACACGGCCAATTTAACTATGGCTAAAATTCGAGAACTGAAGTGGCAATTGTTACCACACCCCGCCTATTCCCCAGACCTTGCACCCAGCGACTTCCATCTCTTTGGACCGATGAAAGATCCCCTCCGAGGCGTCAAATTTGATGGAGAAAAGGAAATTCGAGCCGCAGTCAAGAACGTTTTGAACAGCTTCCCGAAATCGTGGTTCGATGAAGGCATGAAGAAGCTGGAGAAGCGCTGGAAGAAGTGCATTGACTTAGAAGGCGATTATGTGGAAAAATAAAATGTAGTTTGTTTAATATATGTTTTCATGCTTGAATAAATTTGTTTTGTGCAAAACTTTTGGCATGACCCTCGTAGCTTTCGCTTCACAAAATTAAATGTATTTATCACTAGATTTATAAATATAGTAATGTTTTTTGAAGACTGCCTTTAAGTTCCAAATTGACATTCAAGTGGATCGGTCTGAAACTCTCCACGTCCACGCATTGCATAAGGGAATACAGGCTAAAAATAATTAAGAGGTTTATTATATACCATTATCTGCTTCTGTCTTGCAGACATCCAATTTAACACTCCTTTTGCAGTAGATTTCATCGAAAATAAGTTTTCTCCTTTTCTAAATAACCGTTGTTTCCAACAGATAACGCAATAAAAACCAGTTTTGTTGAATCTAATGGATGTTGTATCTTTTGGCAGTCGATAAAATGTGCAATCACACTTGTAATAACCATATTTGGATTCAAATACACAACATGTATTAAGCATATTTAATCCACAATGTTATGGAGCAATCTATTAATTTCCATGTGCATATGTGTTAAAAATATGATAAAAAAATTTCCCACCAACACATTTTTGATAAAATATTTACGTGTCACTTCCTGTTATTCAGAGCTCATTGCCTCGAAATCACATAATCGCGGTCAATTTGATTACCCGTTCACACTATGAGAATCTCCAGAAATCTTTCTATAATCTTACACGTACTAAACGTGAATGTTTTATACTTAAGGTGTGACAGGCTGGAACATAAACGTGATTTGTTTTCAAATAAACATGTATAAAATGCTACCAGCGTCCATCCAGTTTTCAAATGCGAAAGTTCCTTTTCTCATTCATAGCGATTGTCATTTTGTGGCTATTATGCCTCAAAACAAAATTATTGTCAGAAAAAACGGTGTTAGTTTGGTCATTGATGAAGAGAATGTTAAATTAGCATTGGAAATGCGATTTCTGCCTGACATTTACGTTATCGTTAGCATGTAGAATTTCCTTTTTATTGTAAAACGAAAATATTAAATTAGTAATAAAGTCGTGTATTATTATTAAAATGTCATCCGTTTGTACCTTAACTCTGTTCAAATGCTAAATGATCAATGTGATTTAATTAGAGGTTGGCGCCAGGTTCGATTTAGTATTTTGAGAGCAATTGCCTTTTCATTTTATTTTAAAGATTTTCAGTTTGCTACACATAATCTGTTTTTTTATAAGGTGTTGAATTTGTCCCTAATGCTATCCTTTGAATCGATTAAAGGTATTTATCAGAATATTTTTCTCATAAACAATTATTGTCAGTGATTGATGTACAAAATTTAAATGTATTATTGCAAATACTGTGAAGAAGGCACCCATCCTACTCAGTATTCAGGATTAATGGGTTGTGCCTGCTTTAGAAAAAACGGTCTATGGGTAAAATTGTCTAAATATCAGATGTATATGGGTAGAGTTATTGGAAAATACACTTTTAACACTCAATTTCAGTTTATAGATTTTATTATATGCTTTAAATATCCCTAACTATTGTCTAGTAGATTGAGCAATTGAAGAATTTTTTGGCAAGAATTATATAAGGGGGTGTAATTTGTATTAATTGTAATGAACTAGGTCGGGTTCGGGCCTAAGTTTTTGCCCAAAATCATCTCTGTGCTAAATGTTTCAGAAAATTGGGCCATGGCTCGTGACTGCGTATGCTGATTTTTTTATGGCTTTAGTCAGAATGTTGCGGTGGTTAGGAAAATTAAGGCTTTGTGGGTAAGGAGTAGTAAACATCCTGACCTTAAAATACACCGATTGTCAATTTTGAAAGAAAACTCATATTTTTTATATCCGTAAGGACGTGTAAGTTATAAATTTTTTGTTTAAAGTGCGTTTATTTGAATGTTGTTTTTAATTTCAATAAAATTTTTCATTAACAAATATGTGAAAGTTGTGTGGGTGTTGTAGTAATGTGTACAATCCAAATAATGTACCAGATACGCATTCAAAGTTGTAGAAACAATTGTTTCTATTCTCAATATTAATGGATTAATTTTTTGGCGTCGTATATTGTAATGTGGAGAGATCATTATTTTCTATGAGATTGATGTGTTCAACTTGATTATCCACCTCTTAGTAAAAACTTGAAATGATTTAGTTGCAAAAATATGGAATCGCATTTTGATTACTTTGTTTGAATTTTGCACCCAATACACCCTGCAAGCGTTTCTGACACTGATGTACAATATAGTATTTTCAATAGAAGTAATAAATTCTGTCTTATAAAATTCCTTTCTCCAATGCAACTTGGTCGTTTTGTAGTTCATTTAACGATGGAGTTTTTAACATAAATTTTTTAATGTGGTTTACGTTTTCAAGGTTCTCTAAAAGAAAGCCGGAAGCTTGCCTACGACTCTGGGTGATGTAAAGAGTCCAAAGTAGTGCTTGTTTAACTTTTGACAACGTCCACATTCGTAAAATCATAATTTATGTAATTCATGTAATTAAGCGCATCCGGATTATCAGAAACCTGAATAAATTCTGTTAACGTAATTTTCTCAAATTGAATAACTTTTGGCGAAGAATTGTCTATACTTATTCTTAGAATAAAGGTTTCCTAGGTTGCCTTTCTTTGACTATTGTGATGCAAACTGTATTTGAATTATACTATTGTCCCTTTGCATTACTGGACATATGTATTATTTAATCATTCTTTTAAATCCCACATGAAAATAATTTTTTTTGTGGTGAGTTTGCACATATACTGGAAATAGACTATTAACAGATTCATTTTATGTGACAGTTGTACATCAAGCAATTCTAAATGATTTTTTAATTTTTCAAATTAAGTTGTGTGTATATCATAACAATGAAATTGTGTTTTCTGTTTTTCACATCGAGGTCAATCCGATGTATAAGTAGGCTAAAATTTTCCCTCCGCAGCTGGACGCCTCATTGAGTCTGCAGCCTCGTTCGCAACACTAAAAATTACTTTTATGCCTGTTTATTTTTTTATGGTTACCAAGACTTTTATTAAAGTAAATTTTGTGAATCTAGAAATATTGAAAATGATGCTGACCAACTACGAAGACTTCGTTTTCAACAGGGTCGCTTTGATCGTTAACTCAAAACTAAATATATTTCTCATTTCTGTGTTTAACATTCAATTGAATAACTTTGCTGAATAATTTTACGATCTTTAATCTCAAATATATAATTAATTTTTTCCATCAATTTGTTTTTACCCGATACGGCATTACTAACACTGGTCAATACAATATCAAGCTGATGCGTAACCATAAGTTTATAATCCTGCAAATTTCTACTAGATAGCCGTAGCCAGTGTTGTAAATTGTCACTTTCTTGTCCTTGACCGTTTCTGACCTTGTTTTTAGTCAATATTTTAGTCTGGGCCGGCCCGAAATTTCTCAATTTAGATTTGAGGAAAGTACAGCAGAGTCTTTAGAGAGCATCAAGTCACATATTGCATTTGCTGTGACTAAGTTTTTCAGTGCTACTGGAACCATAAATGGCTAATTTCAGGCCAGCTCTGCCACAATTCTCGAAAAATACTCGTTTAGGCCCTGCCCTTGAGCCGAAACGAAAAGTCTTACATTCAACTGTTTTTTTGTTAATAGAAAAGCCGTAGATAGAATGGACTTTTGCAAAGTGTGTCTTATTTTTCAATATTGTTTATTAACGTCATTGATTTAATTTAGAAAATAGAATATCAATTAATCCAAAGTCACACCCAACTGCTTTTGCGTTTTCGAAGCAATTAGTAAGGTATCATTAGCCTGCTTACGCTTCGAAAATCAATTAATGAATTTGTTTCAAATTACATCCGTTTAATAAAATTTCATTGTTAAATATATAACTTTAAATCAGTAATAATAGATTTAAAATTTTTATAACCAATGTTATTTTAAACATAATTATATTTTTAATGTATTTTAAATCTATCTATTGAATCTGTTACAATTACAATTACATTTATACTACTTTGACATCTCGCACATTATCTTAAGATTGAGGAAGTTAACATAGATTCAATAGGATACGACCTTTTATTCCTGGATATGGTTGGTTTTTAAATCCTAATTTCATCGTAAATGTATTCAAAAAGCAAAACCACTATTTCCAAAGTCATTATAAATCAGGGAAGATTTCGTTTTTTGATAGCATACAGGATGTGTGCAAAGTTAGAAAAGGATTTGGATTATGTCGCGTAAAGAACGATTCTAAACAAATAAATGTCTTTTAAAAGGAAATATACACTAAGGTTAACCAATATATCAGTATTATTTTCAGTTTATTATTGGTAAAAAAATTTTATGTACATGTGTAAGCTAAGACATTAATGGGACTGAGTCACTCTTTCAAAATATTGCAGTGGTTTTTGTTCATTTTGGTTGACTCTTCCTAACCCCAATTATAGTAATTTTTATCGTATGCATTATAATCCAAATACAACAAAATTTTCACAGCAAAGATCTGAGATCACGTTTGATTTCATTAAATGAAGCCAGATTTCTTAAAGACCATATTGTTTTAACAGTTCATATTTCCTTTTTAATCAGTTACAAAGATGTACATGTACATTAATAATGCAAGTCCTATTTGTAATAAATAAATTATCCATTATCTCGTCTAAATAGATTCGCGCGGCGCCAAAATTGAGACTGAAAATGAAAGCGTACAAGATTCTCTATCCAGTGGAATTTTTACATTTGAGATGCCTTTAATATTTAGTGAGTTATGAGCGTTTAAATTTTTTTTAAACCAGTGTAAGTTGTGAGAAAATGCCTGAATTGTTTAGAGTTAAAATGTAAAGTAATGTCTAAAAAATATATGACGTGTAGAGCATCTAGCACAGCTATTCAAAATGTGTTATCGTTTAATAAAGATGAATATTTTTGTATATATGATGAGATTTGATTGTCTATGCAGTCAATTTCAATCGGTGGGTTTCAAACATTTATCTTACGCAAATTTGACTTAGGCCTTGTATTCCCATGGCTGCAGACAATGTCTTCAATCGTCTGCCAATGTATGATACCATCCATTGGCATAATCCCCTGAACTTTATGGCATCTCATTTTCCAGCATCTGCTGATGATGACGAGGTAATCTTATTAACGGCTTACTTCATCAATTTTAAGATTAATATTTTATTGTAAATCCAAGTTTTAGAAAACCTATTTCATCCTTTATCTTATAGATGAATTTTGCCTATTCTGGGCAAATGTAATTCATGTGATAAATATTCTAACCTAAGGATAATCATAGAGGGAAATCATATTGAATTTTATGAGAATTTTAAAAGAAATATTGTTTTGTTTTAGTTTAAATATTAATGATTTCAGTTCAGGTTAATATGAATACAACTGTCTTACATGCTATATAAAAGATGTATTGCTTGAAGCGACTCATTACAGTAAACGACGTCAATTTGCTAGTAAACTTATCGAATTTTTTGGCCAAGAAATTAAGGTTACTGAAAATTTTAGTTTGTAGCAAAGTTATTGGGGTTGGCATTTACTTTAGGAGAGCATTTCGTTGGAAATTAATTTTATGAATCTTTCAATCTAAGTTGCTGAAAAATCTCTTTTAGTGTTTTTTCTGAGCTGAAGACAGATCAGAGCAAACCTTGTTATTCTCAATATAAACATTGAAAATTCTGTAAAGAATTCACAGCTGTTTATATCCATTTTAACAGAAAATTAATATGCATCCGTTGCCATGGATATCTTTCAGTGTAGGTTGTTCAAGCAAAAAAATCAATGATTTTACTCAATTGCATCTCTGGTGTGCTTAGAAGCTAATGAGAAACACATTGCGTAAGAAAAAGCAATAGAATGTTTACAATAGCTTGCTTCTCAACTTTAACTACGCTCCGAACTGCTGGGATGACGAAAACCCATCACTATTCTCTTAGTACGACGTGTGTTTTCATTTCAATATGGCTTACTGTTTTAATTTTATGTTTGTCAATACTATGTATATATATATATAAAAGTATATATATATATATATATATATATATATATATATATATATATATGAAAGTATTAAATTACTGAGCTTCATAATTCGATTCAAAATCTTTATCAGAACAAATTTGGAATGAAAACTAATTACAATTAACTACACTTAAAATTAATTAAAATTGCATGCATTAGAAAATGTTGATGTTATAATAATTCTTCTGTTTATTCTTTAATCTTTATCTTATTTCTTTGTTTATATATATATAGTTTATTAAAATATTTTGACTGATTAAAAGACATGTAGATGAAGTAATATTATTAAAGAGTAACCATCATAACCAAATCAAATCAAAAGAAGAACCAAATTTAAAACAAATATATTGGAAACTTCCTTATATCAGCAACAAAGTTAAAATTTTCCAATCAAAATAAAGAAAGTAAATTTTGAATTAAAAAAATCAAGAATAATACCAATTTTAACATTATTACAAACTCAAAATATTTTAATAAATAATGATCCTGTAGCAAAGTTACTGTCTTCTTCATTGGTTTATAAATATACATGTGAAGATTGTCAACAATCTTACATCGGAGAGACACGAAGACACTTTGCTACAAGAATCCAAGAACATCTTTCAGGGCACCTTAAATCAGAAATTTACCAACATCAACATCCAATTAAAAAAGAAAATTTTGAAATATTATTAAAAACAAACTATCCAATAATTGCAGAATCACTATATATAAAGAAGGAAATATGATTAAGATTAATGAATAAACAGAAAAATTATTATAACATCCTCATTTTCTAATGCATGCAATTTTAATTAATTTTAAGTGTAGTTAATTGTAATTAATTTTCCTTCCAAATTTGTTCTGATAAAGATTTTGAATCGAAACCTGTTATATATATATA
>CABFPE010000087.1:1265390-1275674 GCA_900660155.1 Hofstenia miamia
TTTTCCTTCCAAATTTGTTCTGATAAAGATTTTGAATCGAAACCTGTTGCATATATATATATATATATATATATATATATACAACGCATAACATAGTTTTCATCGGTTTCGATCTTCCAACCCGAAAAATTTCAAGTCAACCCGTACTCGAACAACGTTACCCTGAACGTGGTTTTTTAGAATTTGGTTACACAATTATAGCAATTTGCACAATTGTAGAATTATATCAACTAGCGGTGGGACAGCTAAACAATTATTTTTAACCTTAAACCATTTAATAGGACCAACCGTTTTCTTACATCGACAAAGAATGTTCTACAAGCCTACTAGTAAATTTGAAAATCGTGAGGCACGGACAGATTTATTGGGGAACCTGCTCTCGGTATAAGAGCGGTATATTGCGGTAAATTTCCTTTTTTGCCGAGTTCGAGGTAAAATAATACGCAATGCGATGAATCTTTTCTCTTAGGTGGTTTTGGTATATATTTACAAAATCTGTACTGTACTCATTTCTTGGTTGCGATGATAAAATCAACTTTGTAACCTTTGTTAGTACAGGGAATTTAATGAGATTTATAAAAATTCAATTTGTCTTTAGATGTTTGATCGATAATTATATTATATATCAAGGCCATCTTATTAGGGTTGTGTTAGCCTTGTTATATTTAAAATTTTAATAGAGGAACTATCATATATATATATATATATATATATTTCAGTTTATTAACATAAACTACATTTAAATATTTAAAAAAATATTTGTTTTGGGTATTCAATATCTCAACTCTTGCCGAACGAAGTCGACCTGACCCGTTTGATAGCCGTGGTGTATAAGTATTCGGGAACCAGACTTGACAATTTTTTTTCAGGAATGAACACTATCTTTGTTTTTTGTTTAATATAATTAAATTTACCATTGATTTCAAATTTCTCCTACATTTTTAGTCCTATATTTACGTTTCATCATATGAATTTTTTGAAAATGTACCGCGGTATCGTCATTCTTCGGTATTGTGAAAATACTGCAGTATCAGTATATCGCCGGGCCCTAAAAATTATGTTCCCATTATCAACTTTTATCAGCAGATTTAGTCGAAAATGCAATTGTTTTTGTTCACATTGGTGATTTTTATCATCCGATTATTTGTCAGAAAATCGGAGTTGAAATTTCATATACACTATCGATTTTTTGACAGATGATAGATAAATTACCATTTGAGGAAAAATCGATAGTGGCAACGATTTCCCAACTACAATTATATTTTGATTGACAGTAGGAGAATTAACACCATATGGTTAATTCCATAAAATTGCATTTCAACCACATGAAAAATTGATTTTCGCCAATTTAAAAAAATTCAGTTTTTTAATAAAACAATATTTCACATCACTGCACAATTGCCAGATTATAAGGCAATGGACTTTTATTCTCGTGTATTATTGAAATATTCTTATAATTATCTTTTGAAGAAAAAAGATAAACATTATCACCATAACATACTTTTTTGTCCACTATAGTGAAGTAGAAAATTTGATTTTATCTAATGTCCAGTTACGGTTCGAACGCTCTGTACCTACTTGAAAAGCAAGATCATAGTTTTTTTGGTTTTAACTAAGCATTCGCTATTATTTAAAAGTATGCTTCATTGGTAAATAATAGTTAGTTTTGCACTCAAATGTTCAAGTTTTTATGTTTTTCTTTGATGTGTCATAGTTTTTACAGTATCCTCAAACCGGCCCTATTAGAAGGCAGTGAAGAAATAATTCCGTTTTCTCTGCGCTAATATTAGAGTAAATACGATACGTAAGAATAGATTAGTTATGTAATAAGGAAATCGGTATGTAGATGTACATATCCATTACGGTGTTCGAAAATCCATAGTGCATAGTGTACCATTCACACAATATAGAAAATTGAATTAAAATATTCTATGTTTGTTTTATAGCCTTGAAAACTAAAAAAACAAGTGGAATGGAAAAATCAATTTACAGATATGCTGGGTACTATAAAACATCAAGTGTGAGACGTTTTTCCAAGATTTCGTATAAGAATTAAAAACTATTCCAACTACGCCTTGTTAAATAAAAATATTACATATATATATATATATATATATATATATATATATATGACGACCTCAAAGATAAACAACAGTTATCAATATTCAAAAAATTGAAACTTTTCTGCTTTTTAAAAGTTCTAGTTATCATAAAATGATCAAATTGAAAAATAGCCTTTGTCTATATTGTAAGGCTGAATTTAAGAGCCATCCCAAAACAAATATTGCATATGTTCAAGTTTTTTACAACTTTGATTTTCGTTATGAATAATACGCAAAATTGGAAAATGATATTTTTCCTTGGACGTCTTATATATGTATATATATATATATAACCTAGAGAGTACAACAACTAGTTTTAGTTTTGATTCAATGTTTGATATCCTTTCCTTTGCTAAATTTGTTTTGAAAATTTAAATGTTAAATTAATGTGTCTCAGAAATCGGAAATATCGTCAAGAGACATCTTCAGCCAAATTGTGTATAACAAAAGCCTTCCTGTCAATTAATCAGTTGGAATAATTTAGATGTTCTGTCAATTTCATAATACTAAGTAATTCTATTATTTTTTATGGAACACATAAATATAAATGTTGTAGTCATTGTTTAATATTTAATCTTTGTCATGTAAGCATATGTTATACACAAAGATGCAATTGGGATAGACTAGACTGGGCTGGACTCGGACTGCCTTGTTAATTTATATTTGGGCGTGGCCTGGGATTTGGCTGAAATTCGAATAGTTTGATATAATTAACTTATAATAGGGGAAATACACATTGGGGAAAATGCAGGTCGGAATCATGTTGTATATCCAGAGAATATGAAAATAGTATTTGAATATTTCTGAGAAATATTCGGTTAAAAAGCTGCCAGCTAGCCGTTTTATTTGCATTTCATGAGCACTTTTTTCAAAAAAATATGCAGTCGAAACTTTATGCCCACAGATATCCCAATTTGTTGGTATTTAGAAAATTCCTCCAAGAAAAAGGCCTTACTTTATAAATTACATGAAAAAATGTTTTGGAAAACATGAAAAGGTTAGAAGTGACCTCTGATATGCTCTTGGAAGATTTTCGAATTTTCTCAGTGACACTAATTCTTTGTATGCTCGAGAACTGTATCTGAAGGCTATAATCTCAACAAAGCAGATTTTTTTGAATTATGCATATTTTTATCTTAAATAATTTTCTTGAATTTTCTCAACTGTTTTTGTATTCACTTGTGCATAAGATTCGCCTTATTAGACGGCTTAATATTTTAGTTTGAGCTTAAACTGGGCATGTCCCGTTTAACTGAGTGTTTTGCTGGAAATTTCTGCTCTATTTATATAGCCTTTTAGGTGCACACCATTTATATTTCTGAAATGTTTCATTAAATGTTAAATAGTTTTTTGGTATTTAGATTGTCCCTAAATATTACTAAGTTCGAATCACAAAAATTGAGTTTTTAATTTTGTATTGCTCATGGCGTATCTCTGTTCTGTATCAAAATTCTTATTTACATTAGAAACAAACCACCTTCTGCGCCCCGTCTTTCAATGGACTTGGCCTGTCTTCTAAATCTGTTGTAAACTAGTCGTGTCACTTTTTGAGCTAAATATAATGGGTCTGTTTGAGTCGGAATTTAAACAAATTTATATGAGTCGGATTGGGTGTTGTCAACTTTTGTCGAACCGCTTACATCTGATATACATAAACGAAGCAATTAAGGTTAGTTATTGTTCCTAATTACTTCAACTGTGAGAATTTAAAAATTTTTGAAAAAATTGGAAATTTCAAGGGAAAATCGTGAATCTTTTCAAGTACTTCAGTCACAGCAATAAACCTTTAACGGTACACTATGGGGTCAGTACTACTTTAAAAATTTTTAACGGTGGTCGGGTCTTCAGTATGTATAGTTGTTTTTAAAAAATTGATAGATTATTTCTTGCTTTCTTGTTCTGTTTTGAACGTTTTGAGGTACTAGTACTGTGGGACCAAACGGTACCGATACTAAAAAAATTTGAACGGAACGGTATCGGTTGGGATCGGGACAAGATTTTTGTGGTACCGCAAAACTATTAAAGGGAATGGAAGCGATGAAGGATACACAATGAAACAATGTATTCAGGTGTGAAAATTCAGAAGAGTCGTTATCTGAAGCAGTGGCAACCTTACTCTAGAATAGGAGGGGGTCGCACAATTTGGTTGAACAGTCACTCTTTTAAGTGTTTCACGTAATCGAAAATATCGCATTTAAAAAGTCTGCATAAATACCTAGTTTTAAGTATTTTAATTGTTTCTTTGTAATAGCGCACATAATCTGTGTATTATAAAGAATTCCGTATTTGCTTAAATTGCATTTTATCGCTGTGTTTCAGGACAACGCGTTACGAAATCATCCGTTTCTGCAGAAGGTTTCTTTGTCGGAGAGCTTTCGTGTACTCGATGACTGGGAGATGGTGCATACACCAACAGCCTTTGGAATTTCTTTCAGCGGCGCAGGGTTTTTAGGAATCTATCACTTAGGAGCTGTGAATGCTCTTCTACAGCATGCCCCCAGGTTTATTTAGTGCAGTATTCTTTCTAAAATCCGCATCTCGGATTGGTAATGCAACAGTATCTTATCACTGCATTTATTCAAGTAAACATAACAAACCGTTTTTTCGTAGATTTTCAAACAATATTCTCCAAACGTATTTGGAAATTAGCCAATTTTGGAATATTAACACATCTATTGACAAATGTACTACTTTGTTTTTCAAGATTCCATATGGATTTACATTTATTTCGCAATTCAACAATGCGTATTCACATGCATATAAATAGTCACATTATTGCAATAGGAAATGTGCTCCGTCAGTGATATATTTACTGACGTACTTTATAATAGAGTAATTCATAAGTATTATATGAGCTTTATGTTTGCAAATATAATTTACGTTATAACTTTGCATTTTTACCAAAATCAAAAAGTAATTAATTAACCTTAAAGAGCCTATGAATTTTTGGAAATTTTTGCTACTTCTCGAATATATTATTAAGCGCTTCTAACTCAGGATCTAATATACACTCTGAAAGCACCACAAGAAAGAGGAGACTCTCCTCTTTCGTATTTGTTTACAGACCTGACCGAGCAATCTTCCATTGATGGCGCCGCGACCTTTGACCATGCGGACAATGCTCCTCAGTAGGTTTGAGTGGTCTCTCTACATATAAAGAAATGGTTAAAGTTCGTTTTAATCTGAGTAGCTCTAAATCTCATATTTATCTGAACGTTGGTTATTTTATAGAAGTCAAATTTTTTTTGAAAAAATCACAATGTTCAATGAAAAATAGTTAGACCTTTCAAGTAATTTAGGCAGAGCAATACACATTGTCAACATTACATTCAAGCTCGTTTACCAGTAGATGGGTCAATACCTCACGTTTTCCAAGTTCCCTAATGGGTTTGTAGAAATTTCTTATAAATATGGAAAAACGGTTTTTCCATTTACCACACACTAGACTATTTAAGGTCTTTACGAGCCTGGGTCGGTCTCTAAGGAAAAGCATATCCAAACCAAGTTCCTGAAAATGATGATATTAATCTGAGTATGATAGTTTTAATCAAATGACAAGAATAAAATTGTATTATATTCTCGTAGATTACTGTTAGTTTTCCGTTGGAAGTATATGTTAACACTGTCGTTAACCCAAGCAGCTGTTGTCTCAAAGGCAGTGCATAAACAGTATTTGTCGTTGTTAATGAAATAAGTATGCTTTCAATTGGTATATATTAGATTCTAGGTAAAAAGCCATACTCCATAGTCGTTTTTTTAATGTATACCTGTACAAGCATACATTAAGAAAGACTATTGAGTAAGGCAATTATGAAGAAGTATGCCAGAATTTAACATTTTAGTGAGAAAGTATGGACTTTTCTTGTGAAACATTGTTAGCATAATTGTAATGCATTTAGTTGTATTTCAGTACATTGCTGTTTGCAAATATACTAATAGGTAATAATATGGAAGTAGGCTTAAAAACGAGTTATGCATGGGTATGGAGTGGAAATGAAATAGCAATTTATCCATAAGCAACCCTGCTGCTGTTTCTTAAGGGATAATGTTCGGTTCTTGCTGCACACAGGATTTGTTTACTATAACCTAATTTATTTTGTAATATAAACAGTTAAAATCAAAATTTAATTATTTTGACGGTTAAAGTGAGCGTTATAAGTCATTTACTTAGAAAGGTAGCCTAAAATCTACTCTTTAACTGTTATTACTCTACCATTCTTGAGAAAAGTAGCTTTTAATTAATTATTTTAATTTTTTAAGTATCGTTGCTCATCAAGAACTAAAAACTATGCTAATTGTCTTTGAACACAACTACAAAGTTTTCTAGTTCTTTATATTTTGATATTATTTTGCTAATGAGATTCAGAAGAAATTAAATGTTATCATGCCGCTTTGTTCTCCTTGATTACTGAACGTTATATTTTTAGTCATACCATTTTGTTGGTTTCTATTTTTTCTGATATTCAAAAAATTTTAAGCGATTTATAATTACGTATTCTTACCATATCTAACGCAATGCCGAAGCAATGATTTTTGGAATATTGAAGTTAGTTTTTACTTGATTGATTTTCTACAATGGTTAATGAAACAAAAATGGTGTATAAATGATATAATTTAGTTAAATCTGGAGTATTTTCCTAGTTTGAGTAGAGTAAAAAAAATGACTTACCTCATTTAAAAATAAAATTATATCTTTCTTGAATATATATATATATAAACTTTCAAAAAACTACATATATATATATATATATATATATATATAAATATACGGGCTTTGGATACAAAATTTTAAAATATCTTCAAGGCGCTGGATACAAAAAATATATACAGGCACAGGATAATATGGCGGGGGCGCTGGATAGGGATTTTTTAAAAAAGTTAATTTCGTTTTTACACGTTTATGTATTTGACGCGTTTTAATTATATTTTAAAACTACTTAGCAAATCTACTTAACTTTTATTCTAGTACAATTCAACAAATTCATGCTAAAACAATACAAGAACCGCTGACAAAATAATTATTCTTTAAAATTCGATCATAGTGCATGACCAGTACTGCGCTCCTAATTTTTCGCTTTTCACATTTCATTTTACAAATATGCATTAAGGTAAAGTAGCAATTATGAAAATTGTGAATTTTCTGACATTGTTTTTTCTTGGCTAATGAACAAAATCTAAAACATAAATGAATGCCAAGCTCGAAAACATTTAACTTAAAATCCATGCTTATTTTCTGGCTATTTCCTAACTTCATAATATTTTTTGCAGCCAACATGATTGGAAAACGTGAAAATGCTTATTAAAAGATTAGTCTATCTTGAAAAGTTGAATACTTTTTGCCTCTTGTAATGATTTCGAAGAATAATTCTAACAATAAAAATTTGTAAAACACTTTTAAGGGTAGGTTTCAGGGCCATGAAAGGTTGTTTGGGTTAACAAAATCAGTTATGACATTTTGGTGTTTTTAGAATCGTCAACTATTCAGCTTTAAGATAAACAGTGTTTTAATACATTAAAAAGTCTATATATTGTTAGAAATTGCATTTGAATGCACCTAACATTTAAAAAAAATACTGGTATGAGAAGAAGCATAATGGCTATTTTTCATCACAGGGGAGGAAATCATGATTTGTGTGGTGATTGGTGCAAAAGGGATAACAAAAACGTATTGCCAAAGTTTGTGCTAGAACAAATCAAGCCAATTTTCATTGAACTTTCAAGTGACGCCCTCCTCACGAAATGTCTCCACGGGGGAACCCAAAACAACAATGAATCATATCACAACCTGATTTGGAATAGATCCCCTAAGAGTGTGTTTGTTGGTAGAGAAAGATTAGAGATTGCTGTGCTAGATGCTGCTATTGTATACAATGATGGTGAACTTGGGCGCGTTGATGTTTTTCGAAAACTTGGCTTTGAATGCGGAAAATTCGTTATTGATGGATTACGTCATTTTACATCAAAAGAGTGAGAAATTCAGTCGTCAGAGTTGACACCGAGAAAAAAGCTCTACGAAAACACAGACAGCATGCGCTGGTGAACGCAGCAGATGACACATATGAGGCTGGGGCGTTTTAAGTTAAGCAAATATTTTCTGTAATATATCGAAATTTTCAAACGCAATTTTCTCTGTTTCTAATTTTTTATCACTTTATAGATCGTTATGGCAGGATATCTCAAAAAGTATTTGCTCTATTGTTTTGAAATTTGCTGTGATTATTCCTTATAGTTTGAAGATGATTTTGTGCCTCAATCTTTAAGATCAAAGTATATTCAGAGAAGATTTTGGATAGATAAAAGAAATTTTCTTCAATTTCCGAGTACAAAAAATGTCAGTATAATTTAAAAAAATTATAAAAAATTTATTTTTCATTGAATTACTTTAATTCTGGTTCAAATTCTAGATATAGTATGTATCTATATCTGTGCAAAAAACTACAGCTCTAGCTATTATACTTTTTCAGATTTGTTGCCATAGACAATCGTGTTTATTTATAGTAACACCTCATTAAATATGCACAAAAAATTAAAATATGCGGAAAAAAATCAGAAACCAATTCTGATACCGTTACACATATGGTATGCAGCAGAAATAGTTCTTAAGTGCTATATATCCGAAAAAGGGTGCCCCCCTGAAACCTACCCTTAATAGCAATTGGATGACGAGAGTCATCAGATGGTAGGTTTATGTTGCAATTAAATTGGCTTTTGTCAATGCTTATTTTTAACTTGAATATAAGAATCCGAAAATATCATGTTAAACTGATTGAAACAAGTATAGGAAATGCCATCTAGTGTTGATTTGAATTGTATATACAATTAAATAGTTAATATGCTTAAGAAAATTACGAAAATAATTAATCTTCTAATAACCCAGCCCCATTAACACTAGATAGTGCTGTGTAGGCAAGAGTTCTCCAATCCGCTTACCCGGTAGCCTATGCGCACAAGTAATGGCATTGTAAAAGCTCAGTTTTCTAGTAAATATGTCAGAATAGAAAAAAATCAACTATTGAACATAATGACGCAATGAATGGAAACGATGACTTTTTTCAACTAGAAAATAGTAACAGATCTAAGATCAAATTCTGCTAATGATGGTGGCATGTTTAGTGTCTTTTTAAAAGACCTTTTATTGTTTCTCCTGAGAGACTGGAACAGTGTGAACTTTTAAAAATATTGTAAGTGAAAATAAGCGATTCAACATCTGAACTAGTTTTAAGCGCAATTAACCTTGAAAATGGAATTGCCAACAGTTGCCCAAGGATGTCAGTTTAAAGTTTACGTGTACGTCATCATTGCTAAATTTACCAGAGTCAACAAATTCACAATGCATTAATAGTTATTTGATTGCAATTTGATTGAATAGTCTAATTTTATTTTGGCCTGCAATGGGGCGCGTCAATATTGAATCATGCGTTGAGTATTACTTCTAATTAATTTTAGGGCCTAATCACAGCTTACTAAAAAATGATAAATGAGATTAAAAATATTAATAAATTAATCTTTGGGCATAATTAAAATTGAACTCTACAAAGATTTTGATATAATATTGGTTTTTCGTAAGTGGACGTTCTTTTGTTCTAAAAGATTTTAAAATGAAAAAAACCTCATTTTTGCAGTATTAGTAATTCCTCTATTGAAGCTTTTTAATTATATTACTAATAATATTTTACTAAAAAATAATTAATAACTTTTTACAACAGGTTGGCTTCGCGAATTGAAAAGTTTGCTGGCGCGTCAGCTGGATCATTAGCTGCAGCAATGATGTGCTGCTGTCCAGATAAATTACATGTGAGTATAGTTAACATTCTGCATTCCAGTATCACAAAAAATTGTTGTTCTTCTTAAGCTATTAAACTGGATTCAGGAACTCACTTATTTCTAATATTAAAATTTTGCCCTTTCATTTCCTAAGCAATTGAGGTTGGATCTAATAAAATATTCATAATTAAGTTTTAATAGATATTAAAAAAAATTGGATACCTGAATAAAGCATTTATTCTTGTTTTGCCGACTTTCTGTATTTTGTAATTTCCTTTTAATTCTAAAAATAAAATCTACACCTTTTTCCAATTAAATTGGCACAACTAACATTTAAATTGTCACAACTAACATTTAATATGTCACAACTAACATTTCATTTGTCACAACTAACATTTAAATTGGCACAACTAACATT
>CABFPE010000087.1:1277572-1303064 GCA_900660155.1 Hofstenia miamia
TATAGTTATAATAAATTGAAATTTGCGTTATGCAATATCAGCTCTATGCATCGCCATGTGTAGAACAGCTTATGTTTATATATACATGTATATATGTATATATATATATATATATGTATATGTATTTATATACAGTTTCGGCCAAATTAATTGGGTCACTTACAAAATGTTACATTTTTTGAAAATAATTGAAATCCCTTAAAAATAATAAGCCATATTTGATTACAGACGCAAGAACATACATTTGTGATATAAAAATCACTGCTATATACATTAAAATTTGGTGTTTCCACCCTTAGCTCGAATCAAGGCCTCCACTCTTGCAGGAATTCCATCCACAAGTTTCTTGCATGTGTCATTTAACTTGGCAGTGAATTCAGTATCACGATTGCAAATGTTTAACAATTGGTTTATTAAGTCAACCTTGCTAACTAGTGTCGTCTGGCGCAGTTTTGGTTTTATTATTGCCCACAAAGTTTCAATGGGTTTCATGTCTTGTGAAATGGATGGCCAATCCAATAAATGGATACCTTCCTCCGTAATGCACTGTTTAGAAGCTTAAGAGGTATGACAAGGTGCATTGTCCTGTTGGAAAATCTAATCACCATTAAACCATTCATCTGCTTGTGGCTTCAGAAAGCGTTTTAGAACTTCTATATACTGCTGTTAATTCATAACCACATTTATCCTTCGACTGCCAGATTCGCACATATAACCCCAAATCATCACTTGCTGTGGATGCTTTATCTGTTGTATTATGTGTTTTATATATTAAAAATACATTGTCTATAGTGAAAAATGCAACTAAAGAATCTCTGCAAAATGCTGATACCATCTAAGCAATTGATATTGACTGTATTAAGTGTATACGTTTTTAAAGATGCATCGGCCTATCTATACAAAAAGCGCTATATCCTAAAGTTGCAGATCCAAAAAATTTCAGCTGGACGTCATAGTCTGAAAATAACATCAAAGTTGGATAATAAAGACCCTCGTGTTCTTTTGCTTTGATTTGGTTTATGGGGACTTGAAGATTTTGAACAGTTTGGTCTTACTTTTTCTGAAATTTGACCTTGAAAAGGTTTAGGCAGTGGTAATCTACAACATGAGGCAGTATAATTTGAAATTTCATATTTGCTAATTCGAATCTTAAAGCTATCATTCGATTGTTGTTTTAATATCATTTAAGCCTCTCAGTATATTAGTTTTGCAGGATATTTCAAATTGCTTGGATTTTTAAAATTTAATTCCAGATTTAATACAAAATTTTGTGAGCTTGTATTATATTTGCAAAAACATTGATAAATGGGTGATTACGATCAATATTCGATAAAGAACATTATAAAAACGCATTTGAACTTAGAATTTGTAGCGAATTCAAGGGTTGACAAGAGGGGCATTGCCTCTCCCTCCAATAAAGAAATCCAAATTGACCTCCACATTTCAATAAAATTTATTATGTAAAGTCATCAAAAAATCAATTTACAATTGTGAATAACAAAAAATTTTCTTGTGCATTGTTTCAAATTTCACTCATAGCTTTTTCTCTGAATTTGCTTGCCCAACCCCTAAAATTTTGTCCTGACTTCGCACCTGCCAGAAATGGATATTCAAGTTATCTAAAATGTCAGTTTTTTATTAAAATTTGTTTTGCTGTTGCTTTAAATCAGCAAATTGCAAATGCTTGGTAATAATATGCTTCTATTCTATGGGGTATTTTTGGTAATATTTTTTTGAGATAGAGTGAAAAATATTATATATTCTTTTGAACAACTACTAGACGTGAGTATTAAAATGCAATTATTTATTATTAAATTTTTGAGTTTTTCAAATATTTTGGTCAATTTCCTGATGAGCAAGGCGATAAATGCACACAAAGAAGTGAGAACTGCTTTGATTGTTGCGTTGTCTCTTTGTAGTTTCAGAAAATCGTTGGTAAGTGTACATGATCTTCAAAGCGAAAAGCAATTTTTTCAACTTTCTAAAATGTTTCATTCATTTCATTTTCTTGACCAGTGAAATTTTTATTTTTACACACTTTATTTGTCTTTTAAGATTATTTATGATTCTTCCTTAATTTTAGTAAAACCTGATAAAAATACACACTAAATGATTTTTTTACAAATTTGAAAAAGAAAATCATCCACACAAATTCTAATTTATTTTTTATTGTCTTATATTGTATAATTTTCCAGTGTTTTAGGAAACCAAGGAGGCGTTGTTCGCTATGTCGCGGTCTATTAATGCCAAATACCCTTTCAAGCGAGACATCTGTGTAATGTCTCTCCTAGAAGGGAATTTGCGGAAGATTATTCCTGGTCATGCACATAAAGTTGCCTCTGGGCGGCTCTTCATTTCAATAACCCATGCTAACACCATGGAGAACACCATAGTTTCAAACTACGATGACAACGAAGAGCTCATGCAGGTTTTATTACATTTACCAAAAAATTCCAAAAAAAAATATTTGGTGAATAGTGTATATATAAATGTTGCAATCTAACCTTAACGAAGAAATTCTTTTCACTAATGATTTTGACAACACCTGACTGTCCTGATGTTGCTAGTACTAATCCTGATGTCGTATTAAACGTGTTATTGTCCTCTATTAATATATAAAACCAACCCTTGACCCTACTAGGCCTGTGTGGAGCATATTGTGCTCTACCGCCTGTTTTTGTTAGTGGTACACATTAACTGTTGGGCGAATTGTTTGAAATTTTATAACTTTTTTATTTTGGATCAGAAACTATTAAAAAATTTTAGCCGGAAATTTTTTCAGCAAAGGCCCATTTGTGATCAGCCAATGATTTTTTTATTTTGGCTGTGTTTCCATTTGCCGTGTTTGCTGTCTCAGATAATGTTTCCAGGTCTCATTATTGAATTTTTATATCAATATTTTCCTAAATATATAATTAATACTTCCAAACTTTCTTAGCGTCAAATTATGTAAAGCGTCTATTTTTTTTGCCAAATTTCCGCAATTGTTGACATATTTCGTGACGTCATCACATGCCAACAAAAAATTCTGGAATTTTTTTCAAAAATGGCCGAATTTGATGTTAATAGCTCAAACCTATTGAAGTTGTAGAGATGAAGCCCTATGAGCTTCACCTGGAGTTTCTAAGGACCTCAAAAGCGCGGGGCTAGTGAAGTTTAAGCTATTTAATCTAGCAGTGATTGCTACTCTATCGACAATCGCAACTAATAAAAATCATATGAAATTTAATATGTAATTATGTAATGATTATTTAGTAAAAATCAAGCAACTAAATATTTGGCAAAAGATTTGGAGATTACTTTGCATAAATTCGTATGCGTATTTCTTAATAAATTTTTAATGAATGTAATTACCGGTAATAAATTAATCCTGTTTTACTGTAATATTTGTTCTAGTTATACATACAACTTTTAGACTAGAATCTAGAATTATTCTAATATGTTAAGTATAAATTTTTAAGTCATTTTCAATAAAAACTAATAAATATTACATTCTTAACAAGAACAGTATGATCTTTGTATCAGCAGTCGGAATAATAAAGAAATCATTGCATACGTTTAGAATATCGATTGGCTGTGAAGAATTATTAAGAATAGTACTATTAAATCTTTATTGAAATCATACACCAATATTCCATTCGAGAATAATGTTTTTGAATTAGTTGTACAAGATGCCGGATTTATTGCTGTGATTAGTTAAAATCCGAGGAAGATTTAATTTTTCGTAATTTCCATAATATATTCATATAAAGTCAGTTAAGATGAAATAATCACTCAAGCGTTACAGGTATATACTCTCATAGTTTTTCACATTAAAGTATTTTTTTGGTAACTAGCTTAAAGTCCGGATCCTAAGGATACTTATTAAATTCATTCCATTTGTATCAGTTATGGTTTTTATACATGAATAATTGATGTAGATAATCTTATAAAACTGAAGAAATACTTGAATATTCCAGTATAAAGCGATTGGTATAAAAAACCGTGCTTTTTAATATAAGTCTAAAACTCTGAACGTCAACTGTGTTTAAAATTTTTTTAATTTATTAATAAACAGTTGACCATTAACTGTTTGAACTGTTTGCACTTTTGCAACACAAAAGTTCAAAAGAAGGCTATGTTGGTTAAATTAGAAAATTGTATTTATATGTACATTTCTTCCAAGTTTAAAAAGATTTCTTATTATAGATGCGTCAAGTTATCGCAAACTAAAATGTGCCTAAAGGTGTGTTCCCACTATCGACTTTTATCAGCAGATTTTAATCGAAACTGCAATTATTTTCGTTCACATTGGCGATTTTTTATCATCCGATTTTTTATCAGAAAAAGCGGAATTGGAAGAGTGTTCAGACTATCGATTTTTTATCAGATGATAAATTATCATCTTTTGATTGACAGTAAGAAAAACAACAACATCTGTTTATGGATTGGTTTTTATTGGAATGTAAACAATGTTTGCATATTTTGAAGTTGAAGTATTTCAACGACAATAATTTACGTTTTGGAAGTCTGTTCCCTACTTGAGAAGTAAACAATTAGTTTCAAGTACCTATTCGACTAGTTTTAGTACCGTTCAGACTATAGACTTTTATCAGCTGATAAATTATCAGATGACAGTAATCTGGCTGTTTTGCCAAAAAATCGGATGGAGCGTTCAGACTATCGACTTTTATCAGCCGATAAAAAAGCAGATAGAGTGTTCACACTATCGACTTTTATCACCGATTTCTTGACAGATGATAAAAGTCGATAGTGGGAACACACCTTAAGCTGTTTAGACAATATTGAATTTTTTCTGTGATATAAAACGTTTATCTCAACAAATTATCAACAGATAATTTAGGCACTTCTTAGTAGCTGTTACATTCCCTTTTATGCTAAATCCGATGCGCCATCTATTGACGGAGATCAATACATAGATGGAGGTTTCTCGGATTTTCTTCCACGGTTTCACGATCTTCCAACAATAACAGTGTCGCCATTTCATGGAAACTATGATATTTGTCCGCATGGTGGTGTAAAGCGAACACTAACGCCAACAATGAGGTAATATTTGAAATTTGACGTGAATTTAAAAAGTTCGTTAAAATGCGTTGAATTTAGGCGGCATAATATGGATATGTATGTGAATCCTTCTAACTTATACAGATTTGCTCGGGCGCTTTTCCCTCCTAACAATGAGGTGCTGAATCAATATTTTAAAGCTGGTGAAACCGATTGCATAGGATTTCTTCATAGAACAAAACGCTTCCAAGAATCTTAATTTGTTAACTATGATCTTAGCTGTAATAGGCCTCTTGTAGATTTTTTATTATTCACAGAGATCATTTCTATTTGAAGTTGAAGTGTTTTCCAATACCATTCAGGTACTTTATAAATTAGGTATTTTCGAAACTAACTCCTTAGGCCTTCATTTAAACTGTTTTATTGGATTAGCGGTATATTTTTAACGTTTGGCGTGTGTATGCAAATCATGACCACCAAATCATATGATTTCTAATGATTTTAATAGTAAATACTGTAATGTCCTTCATTCCATCATCTAAAAGTTTACTCAGCTTAACTCCTGCTATCAGTTGATATTATAAGATTTTCGTAGGACATTGTTTAATGGTGCTAATTTATTGTGTAATTTTTTAAGAATTTGTAAATTTATTAATTTTTTATTTACCTATGCTGTTTGTCAAACCATAAACTGCTAGCCACTCAAATCACTTTTTGCTATGTAAAATTTGTTGATAAAATGGGGGGGGGGGGAGGCATTGAAAACTGTTGTTTGCTGTGATACAAACAAATGAAGTTCGAATTTAAACTGTTAGTGAAAGAGATACTCTCCGATTCTTTTGTATTTTCAGATTTTAGATATTTTTATTTGTTTGTGAATTGAGCCTGTAAAATTTTTTTGAAGAATCCATCACATATTTAAAAAAATCCTGTGAAATGTAGATTAAATAGTGATTTCAAAAATTGTATTTAGTAGTGCCATTTGCGAAGATAAGAAAGGAATAGCGCAAAATTTAAAATTCCAATTTTGAAATTGACAGAAATTTTACATCGTCGTTTAACATGCAAAGCTACCAAAGTTGTTGTGTAATTTGATATTTAATGATAGATTAATAAGCCCTACAATGAATATGGAAAGGAAAAATACCGAATAGTGTTTCAATAAGATTAAAACTAGAAACCTATAAATTGAAAGGCGAATATTTGGTCCATTAGGAAACAATAGAAAGATTGTTTCAGAGAAACACTTGCAATGGATGAAATTGAAATATGCTAGAGCAAACTTGTCAACGACCCCAGATTGAGCACTGCATTACATATACAACGAGCTTTTCTTAAGTCAAGCAAATTTATAGTTCTGATTCTTAATCTGGTTACGCAAATTTTTCTTATTTGTTCACTCAATATACCTTACTTATTGTTTTATTTTAAAATCTTTATTAAATAATATTAACAGCCATGTAAAAAATTTGAGAGCTCAATATTTTTAAAAAAAAATTATAGTGCTAAAACGAGCCTGATTGAAAGGTTCTAATTGACGATCTGAGCCGAACATACTGCAAAAGAAAACGACTGCGCTTAAAAGTTTCGGCTCGTTGTACAAGTCTGTGCTAGAGCTGGAAAAATACTGTTGATATCAAATGTATAACTTTGAGAATTACAATCTTGTTCGAAGTGAAATATTACTGAAAACCATGTAGTTAATCAGAAGAAAATTGTTAATGCAATTTTTTTGATCTTGTAGCTTGATATTTTACTATAATTTGTTCTATTACAAATTCCTTATTCAAGCCCCTCTAAATATTCCTAAATTTATGCAAGAAAAGTTCATTTTTCAAATAATTTTTTGTACAATGTAACTGTTGAAAAGTTGGCTGTAACGGGGTCTAGGCAAACAATAATTGAAAACAACATTTTTGTAATATTCATGCATTTTTGTAGCATTTTGTGCAGTTTTCGAGTACAGATGTCCATGAATCTGCCATATAAAAAATTATTATTTTGCGGTCTACAATTTCTTCTACTATTATTATCTAATCTGACAGGTTTTATCAGAAATAATTCAAAGATTTGTAACAATTTGGTGGGAAAAGTTGAAGTAAATTCATTTTAAATTTGCTTTAATTATTTTTTATCATTTTCAGCATTTTAGAACAATATACTGATATTGTTGAAGCAAATGATAAATTACAGGAGCTTTTGAATTCTTGATTTGGAGCACCTGTTTAACGGTTTCAATATATCTACTGAATCGAAACTTGATTGTGCAAATTTAGTTTACAAAATTGAGTCAAACTTTATAGAATACATAAAAGATTATTCCAAAAAATAAATTTGACAAACTCCCTGTAAAACCCATGTCACCTATGAAATTGGAAGAAAATGGCATTTTACCTGATACAAAATTCAAGCCAAAACTGGTTTCATGAAAATTTCTTAAGACTAAATAAGAAAAGTGAAAAAAATTAAGTTCTGATGTCGAAACATCGATCAAGAATTTGGCTGTAAATGCTCTATTACTGAAAACCTGAAAATTAATTAACATAATGATAATGTTTTGAAGTAAAAAAAACCAATGCGGTAGAAGTCGCATTAGGAAAGCTAAGAATATCAATTTATAAAACCAACTAAATTTTTTGCCAAGGCTTGAAATTACAAGTATTCTAATATTTGAAGATTTGTCGGATCTTGATGTATTTAGGAAAAATTTATTGCTTGATAAATAAACAAGTATTAGATGGTAATGAAAATGACAAATCAATTTCGTTTTTGAAAACAATTATAAAAAAGGTTTGACCCAAAATGCGCTCATTACTTTTCAATAAAAAATTGGAATGTGTTGTTAGTGTGGTATGTATGAACACTCACCGAAATCATGCAATAATCAGTTATAAAGAATGTCCAATAAAAACCGAAAGAAACATAATTGTATAAATTGCTAATTCAAAACAGTTTAAAATCAAATCAGCCAGTCATAATGCATTTAGTATCAAATGCCCAAAATACATTGAACAATTGAATGTTACAATTAGAAAAACTCAATATGATTAAAGAATTAATTCAATTTCATTGAATTTAAAGATATTGGCAGCGACAATATTTTTCAGAGAAAAAATGGCATTTAGATATTTTGTATGGATAGAAATTTTAGAAATTCTAGAAAGGCCAGCATGCTCGGGTTGTTATTGCAGCTCGATATTCAAATACAAGCAAAATTTGAAAATCATAAAATTTGAATTATCGCAAGCTATTCTTAATTGGCAAGTAATTACAGTATTCATGTTTAATTAGTAAATTTTTAAAATCCAATTTAAATATTCTAAGTTTTGCCTGTATTTGAATATCAAGCTACAGTCACAACCTTGCATGTTCAACTGTTCTTGTCCCATCGAAGATTGCAACTTTCCGTTCACTATTCCTAACTTTGAAAAGCTTCTCTCTCCGGAGGCACTAGAAACCACCATGCACAGATTGATGCGTAACACAATCTCGACCTTTCGAAATGTCTAAGAAAGACTTGACATTGACAAAAGCTTGTACATGGTTAACTTCAGAAATTCGTTCTCATTCTCAGTTTTCTGAGTGCGCATAAATGCTGCAAACTTTATTACTTCACCTATTTTGAATTGCACATTGATGTAAGCATTTAAGTAATCATATATCCCTTGAATTATCCACTGTAAACTTATAGTTGTTTTGTTTTGAATATTACCTGGTGCAGGATTGGAGTCTGGAGATTAATCTAATATATATATATTTCTTTCTAGAGTTTTGGATTTTTTAAGTCAGTCATTTCTATCTAAGAGCTTAGAGAATTTCTAAGCTCACATTTGAGTTTAACTCTGTTAGTAGTAATAGAAGTCAAGATCCCTTCCCATTGGGACACCCTGAAGTTCTCGTAACATTTAGCTGATTCATGGATATTGGAGGAGTGTTTTTAGTGAGTCACCAGTTGATTGACAGATCACTAATTGGTTTTCAGTGACGCCACATACTTGACTAATGTATTTTTTTTGAAAACTGTTAATTGATTTGCGATACTTTTTTAATTGATTTTATGGTGATTCATGTTGGGGCCAATTTAATTGTTTTGATATAATGATGGCTAATGTTTTTTGTTAATATACATGGATATATCACACTCGCCTGCATACATTTCATTTTGTTAATATACCTCGTTATTGTTTTTTTCCATGAGTTCGGATGATTGCATGTACAGTGTAATTTGGGAAAACTTTCAAAAAACCGCATTTCGTTTTTGTTAATATTCCTTGTTAACATGTTTATCATATCACGCTTTTTCCAACCAATAATTAATTTTCATAATAAAAGCGCATGGAATTTTATAGGTAATGACTAGTATACGTGTTAATAAACAAAACTAATTTTAAACTATTTCGATAATTCGTATGGAAAATATTAAATGTGGAAATTAAACAAAAAAAGAGATTTGATAACAATAAAACGTTTTAAAATTTTTAGACATTAGTAAAAAAACGCTTGTCTAGTTTTATGTGTTAAAACAAAATTCATCAATTTCCAAAATATAAAACCAGATATTTAAGTGAGCATGGTAAAGCCCACATTTTTTAAAAACAAGACAAAACACATGTATATTATACACGTTCCACTTATAATAATGGTAAATTACACTATTAAATTTTGTCTATTGTATTAGCTTATCACCGCCAATGTTGATGTGAGTTCATATATTGTCGTCAACCGCTGTCTTCATTTCCCATGCATAGATAATTTTCGTCAAGTCTTGTTCATCTGATGTGTGTCGAGAATCACACAATGCCATCAATAAAATATATCTAAGCATCAGTATAAATGTTATGCATCCGCAAAATTAAAATAGGGAATAATTACACCACGTGTGTATTCAAATAATAATCAAGATTTTTTTATAGACACTCTTTTGACATATTAAATTAGCACAGAATAGGTTTTTTCAGTTGACCAAGAATCATTCAGTGGAGTGTGGAAACTAAACTATATATAAATAACCATTCAATTAAAATATATTATACCAATTTCAAGATAAATTAAACGTGGGGAGCATTGGAGTGAATAGATTTTCTTCTTGACAAACGGCACCAAATTATTCAAATGGAGAATTGACTAAACAAAAACATTAATTTATAACATTGTTGATAAAACATATGCAGAGAAATTTAACAAATTCATATGGACATGGAGAATGGAGGAAACATTGTACATCGAGCAATCAATTATATGAGGAATTGTCTAAACAATACATTAATTTATAATATTGTTGACAAAAAAAATTCGCATTGAACATGGTGGAGGGAGCAATTATGTAAAAACAGCAGAGGTAAAACATTGGAAATATCTAAATGTAAAATTTAATATTTAATTTTTTAAAAATAAATTACCATATACAAAGACTTGAAGCAGGTACAATATGGGAAGGAGAATGAACTATGAATTACTACGTATTGGAATCTAAAACATTAATTAATAGCACATACAATATAAAATTTCATATACCTAGACAAAGGCATTTAACCCCATCATCAATTAGTGCAGATAACTGGTGGATTGCGAATTATTAATCTTTTCGATATCTAAATAAGAGTTTAACATTATAAACATGTAAATGGTTATTACCTTTATGTCCATATGGCAGCGTTTCTATGCTATTTATGAGATAGTGTTTATTATCATAGCATGACAATGCTATACAATTTGACGTCTCTACACTAATTGAATGCATGTGCGAACATATTCCAGTCATCAGTCTTCGAATGATGCCTTCTTGCAATACAATAGATTTGAAAAGGTCAAAGTTCATTGTCTGCTTCACAGAACGAGTCACACCTTTTGCACTAGCCATCTCCAACACTTAATGACTGTCATTCATATATTCAATCGAGTATAGTTTCAGTTTTAGTGTCACAAGCTGTGATAATACCCTCTGCCCAACTCATCCTTTATTTTCAAATATACGTTTTTATTCACATCACTATATAATGGTGAATTCTTTGGATAGTTGGAAAAGTCAAAGTATTGTGAGATGGGAGCAAGCTCAGTATATAAATTCTCTGATTTAATCTTATACATTAGAGAATCTGTGTCGGAATACAATAATGCAATTCTATTTTTAAAATATGGTTTCATGATCTCATAATGAAACTTAAACATGATTAATTTCGATAAATCAAGTATTGCCATTCCAATATAATTTACTTTGTCCCATAAAATATCTTTTTGGCTCATCAAAACTTGTACCAAATCCTCACTAATGATGTTGTATGATTTAAACTCTGGCTTCTTTATTAATTTCTCCGCTGATTCCAAATCATGTGCAAACTTTATATTTATTCTCTTTTTCAAATTCTCCACAAATTTACAAAATACTGCATTCGACATTAACTTGTAAAACGCTTTTTCAAAATCGTTTCACACAGCCTTTCTCTTCTCAGTGTTGAGGTCAATATATGGTTTTAAAAATGTTACCTGTTTAAACTCAAGGGCTTTGTGAAGTTTTGTGATTATCAATTTGTGTTCAATATAAAACTTTAATACTTCATAGTGCATGATGTAAATTTCTTTCTTATAAAATGTTTGCACTAGTTTGGGTATTGGTGCCAACTTTATTTTTAACTGATTTTTTATTTCAAGTTGGTATGGTGATAAATGCCTATCTTCTATTGTCATCTTGTGAGGAGCTAGGGGAAAGTAAAAGTGCTCATCGTGTAAATGCTGCGGGTATTCCAGATCAACCTCCACCAAATATCCAGTCTTTATATCTTGTGGAATGGACAATATTTCTTCAAGGTTTGCTGAAGGCCATGACAGTCCACCTATAGGAAGGCTCATGCACATGGTTCCAGCGTATAGGCTATTTGCATCTCCATAGAACCCATAGGTAGTCTCCTTCTTGGGATTGTAGCCTTCTACCATTGGATTGTTGGCTTTAAAATAACAATCAGAAAATGTACTGCACATACCTCCATAGATTCCGTCAATTATAAAATTTAATTCTTCTTCATTATGTATAGGATCAAGAGAGATATCCATATACTTCAACTTTGCATGCCAGCTAAAGTTTGATAGAGTAAAAAAGTGGGCGGGTCTAGATTATACATCTCCATGCTCTGTATTCTAAATTCGCGTATCACATTAAGGAGTGATAAGTTGTCTGCAATCAGGTAATTATTATGGTAATGTTTAAAATTTTTGCATTCTCCCAAGACCCATGTGTTGCCATGTTCAAAGTCCAACTCCTCCTGGGTTAATTGAATTTTTCCAGTTAATCCATCTCTCCAATGCTCTAAATCTGGAAGGCTCAATTCATTAAATTTATCAAAGCTGTCAAACCACGTAAAAGGGAATACACCTTTACCATGGGAAAACGCCTCCGCTTTTTGTTTCCCCATCCGTCATTTAAAAATTTGTATTTTTCCACTCCAATGTTTTTTGCAAGGTTTGACAGACTTGTAGCTATGAACTGGTAACTATCTAAAAATCTAAGCTCCTTGTATATTGGCTTGTAATTTCCATGTTTATCATTATATCCGTCTACAGGCACCATCAAACTTAGTGATAAGAACACTTCGGATGTACATGGGACACATGAAACTTTCTCCCCATCTTTCATTTGTAAACTTTTTAATAAAATATGCATATTGTATTTACTCCCATTATGCATAAAAACTGGTGTAAATTGTGGACTTCAATTTAAAATATTGCAATTATTGTATGCGACGCCTCTTATTTCTCCGGACAAATGGCAATGATCAATGACTTTAACATCATCCTGTGTAAATGGTTTTTTTACAAAATATACATTTTGTTGCTGATGACAACATAACTCTCTGCTGCTCCTCTGATATTATTAGTTCACGATGGCGTTGCTTCATCTCATAGGACTGTTTTGCCAATTTCCGTAAATGATTCCAACCATGCTCCATATATTGTTCACCAGTATATACCTCACATGTTAATAATTTGTCCACGCTACTCGTCGCCACACATACCCCAGATGGAATTTGTTCAACATCTCGTGTTGTATAGCTTGTAGACAGATTTGGATGAACACTATGTACCTTTCTGGAAATCGCCTCTATATCCAGAGTACCAACTACAGGAACCTAATTTTGAGTGCTGTACGCCTTAAATTTGATTTTGTCTGATTGGTTCAGGAAAGTAATGTTTGGTTCTGATACTCCATTGCACTTATTCTCATGCTTCTCCAAATTTTCTTTTGATGTAAACACAGATAAACATTTTGGGCAGAAAAATCCATCACTTCCATTTTTAAAAAACTGAAGACACAGATTCAAATTTGTAATTGCTAAATAATGACTTTTTTCTTCTTCTTCAATCAGCAATAAATTGACTGTCTTCTGATGGTGGCATGTAGACATATATGCTGGCACAATATATCGTTCATTTAGTGCATACACATTGACATTTATTGAATTCCACATCTCAAAAATGCATACATCATTAATTGACAGTGAGAGCATCAATCCGGAATATTTTAATTCTGAAAGAAATTTCTTCATTCATGTTATTTCACTCCAGTTTTTAATTTCTGGGTGTAGACAGGCTAAGACGGAATAGACAAAGCAGAGATTGGATTGACCAGTTTTCAAGTTTACAAGAAAATTGTTTCTTTTTAGATATTCAGGTAGTGGAATGTACGATCCTCCACGACTGGGGTGATATTTTGACACTCGTAGACACACTCTATTTATTCTTTTTAAAATAAACCCGCTCCCATTCGTATTGTACATGCTAATATAACTTGCAATCTGGTCAACTAGGTTATAGAAATTTGCTTCACTTAGGCCCAATCTAAACACTGATACAGGGTGTGATGTTGGATGAAGAATAACAATCTTTTCTTCATTATTTTCAATGGGTTTCACCATCTCAATCTCACATGTTAAATAAATTTTCGCAGAATAATGCATGGAAACGTCGTTTAAGATTACTTGTTGTATTGATTCATGATGGTTTGCAAAGGCCTCATAAATATCAATTGAGTTAAGGTTATTTGAAAGATAACTCACAAATGCCCCTCTGCATGCATTTTCTGATCTGTGTATGGCGTATTCATTATCATTGTTCAAAACTGGACTTGTTGAAATCTCATTTGGGTTTTGTTTATCAAGATGCCTATGTAGCTCAGCCTTGCTTCCAAAATAGGTTTTGCAATAGAGGCAAAAATTAACTACCATGCGTCTATGCCTTGATTGTAAATGAGACCTTACTTTTTGTGGGGAGGGGTTATTATATTGACACAAACTGCAGAAATATTGAGACGATGTCTTTGGTCTAACTAGACCATGTATTAGTAAAACTCGGAAAATATTGATTAAAAAAATTTAAAACACAGATAGAATAATTTAGATTTTAACATAAACACAAGTTGTTTTTCAAGGATGAAATAATTTTGTTTTTGACACATACCTTTTAAAATATATAAACCAGAAGGAGAAAAAATATGTGTAAACATGGTATAGAGGGAAAATAGTAATGTTTGTAAAACATGTAATCAGTAATAGATATATAAAACAAATAATACACATGCATGTTTAAATGAAATTATATTTTAACAAAATAAATTGAGTATTCAACCAAAGGCAGTATTTAAAATAAAATTAAATTATGTGGTAACACCTCATATTTTTTAAAACTCTTTTAAATAAAATTACATTTAACTAAATAAATAACATCTCAATCACCCTAAAAAACCGGGGTGTTAGATAAAAAAATGTAACATTTTTAAAAATAGTTATTAAATTGTAAAAACTCTATCATGTTTTTTTCAAAACGTAAAAGATAGCAAACACAATTTTTTCAAAAATAATAAAAAACATGCTATGTTANGTTGTATGATTTAAACTCTGGCTTCTTTATTAATTTCTCCGCTGATTCCAAATCATGTGCAAACTTTATATTTATTCTCTTTTTCAAATTCTCCACAAATTTACAAAATACTGCATTCGACATTAACTTGTAAAACGCTTTTTCAAAATCGTTTCACACAGCCTTTCTCTTCTCAGTGTTGAGGTCGATATATGGTTTTAAAAATGTTACCTGTTTAAACTCAAGGGCTTTGTGAAGTTTTGTGATTATCAATTTGTGTTCAATATAAAACTTTAATACTTCATAGTGCATGATGTAAATTTCTTTCTTATAAAATGTTTGCACTAGTTTGGGTATTGGTGCCAACTTTATTTTTAACTGATTTTTTATTTCAAGTTGGTATGGTGATAAATGCCTATCTTCTATTGTCATCTTGTGAGGAGCTAGGGGAAAGTAAAAGTGCTCATCGTGTAAATGCTGCGGGTATTCCAGATCAACCTCCACCAAATATCCAGTCTTTATATCTTGTGGAATGGACAATATTTCTTCAAGGTTTGCTGAAGGCCATGACAGTCCACCTATAGGAAGGCTCATGCACATGGTTCCAGCGTATAGGCTATTTGCATCTCCATAGAACCCATAGGTAGTCTCCTTCTTGGGATTGTAGCCTTCTACCATTGGATTGTTGGCTTTAAAATAACAATCAGAAAATGTACTGCACATACCTCCATAGATTCCGTCAATTATAAAATTTAATTCTTCTTCATTATGTATAGGATCAAGAGAGATATCCATATACTTCAACTTTGCATGCCAGCTAAAGTTTGATAGAGTAAAAAAGTGGGCGGGTCTAGATTATACATCTCCATGCTCTGTATTCTAAATTCGCGTATCACATTAAGGAGTGATAAGTTGTCTGCAATCAGGTAATTATTATGGTAATGTTTAAAATTTTTGCATTCTCCCAAGACCCATGTGTTGCCATGTTCAAAGTCCAACTCCTCCTGGGTTAATTGAATTTTTCCAGTTAATCCATCTCTCCAATGCTCTAAATCTGGAAGGCTCAATTCATTAAATTTATCAAAGCTGTCAAACCACGTAAAAGGGAATACACCTTTACCATGGGAAAACGCCTCCGCTTTTTGTTTCCCCATCCGTCATTTAAAAATTTGTATTTTTCCACTCCAATGTTTTTTGCAAGGTTTGACAGACTTGTAGCTATGAACTGGTAACTATCTAAAAATCTAAGCTCCTTGTATATTGGCTTGTAATTTCCATGTTTATCATTATATCCGTCTACAGGCACCATCAAACTTAGTGATAAGAATACTTCGGATGTACATGGGACACATGAAACTTTCTCCCCATCTTTCATTTGTAAACTTTTTAATAAAATATGCATATTGTATTTACTCCCATTATGCATAAAAACTGGTGTAAATTGTGGACTTCAATTTAAAATATTGCAATTATTGTATGCGACGCCTCTTATTTCTCCGGACAAATGGCAATGATCAATGACTTTAACATCATCCTGTGTAAATGGTTTTTTTACAAAATATACATTTTGTTGCTGATGACAACATAACTCTCTGCTGCTCCTCTGATATTATTAGTTCACGATGGCGTTGCTTCATCTCATAGGACTGTTTTGCCAATTTCCGTAAATGATTCCAACCATGCTCCATATATTGTTCACCAGTATATACCTCACATGTTAATAATTTGTCCACGCTACTCGTCGCCACACATACCCCAGATGGAATTTGTTCAACATCTCGTGTTGTATAGCTTGTAGACAGATTAGGCTGAACACTATGTACCTTTCTGGAAATCGCCTCTATATCCAGAGTACCAACTACAGGAACCTAATTTTGAGTGCTGTAAGCTTTAAATTTGATTTTGTCTGATTGGTTCAGGAAAGTAATGTTTGGTTCTGATACTCCATTGCACTTATTCTCATGCTTCTCCAAATTTTCTTTTGATGTAAACACAGATAAACATTTTGGGCAGAAAAATCCATGATTTCCATTTTTAAAAAACTGAAGACACAGATTCAAATTTGTAATTGCTAAATAATGACTTTTTTCTTCTTCTTCAATCAGCAATAAATTGACTGTCTTCTGATGGTGGCATGTAGACATATATGCTGGCACAATATATCGTTCATTTAGTGCATACACATTGACATTTATTGAATTCCACATCTCAAAAATGCATACATCATTAATTGACAGTGAGAGCATCAATCCGGAATATTTTAATTCTGAAAGAAATTTCTTCATTCATGTTATTTCACTCCAGTTTTTAATTTCTGGGTGTAGACAGGCTAAGACGGAATAGACAAAGCAGAGATTGGATTGACCAGTTTTCAAGTTTACAAGAAAATTGTTTCTTTTTAGATATTCAGGTAGTGGAATGTACGATCCTCCATGACTGGGGCAATATTTTGACACTCGTAGACCCACTCTATTTATTCTTTTTAAAATAAACCCGCTCCCATTCGTATTGTACATGCTAATATAACTTGCAATCTGGTCAACTAGGTTATAGAAATTTGCTTCACTTAGGCCCAATCTAAACACTGATACAGGGTGTGATGTTGGATGAAGAATAACAATCTTTTCTTCATTATTTTCAATGGGTTTCACCATCTCAATCTCACATGTTAAATAAATTTTCGCAGAATAATGCATGGAAACGTCGTTTAAGATTACTTGTTGTATTGATTCATGATGGTTTGCAAAGGCCTCATAAATATCAATTGAGTTAAGGTTATTTGAAAGATAACTCGCAAATGCCCCTCTGCATGCATTTTCTGATCTGTGTATGGTGTATTCATTATCATTGTTCAAAACTGGACTTGTTGAAATCTCATTTGGGTGTTGTTTATCAAGATGCCTATGTAGCTCAGCCTTGCTTCCAAAATAGGTTTTGCAATAGAGGCAAAAATTAACTACCATGCGTCTATGCCTTGATTGTAAATGAGACCTTACTTTTTGTGGGGAGGGGTTATTATATTGACACAAACCACAGAAATATTGAGACGATGTCTTTGGTCTAAATAGACCATGTATTAGTAAAACTCGGAAAATATTGATTGAAAAAATTTAAAACACAGATAGAATAATTTAGATTTTAACATAAACACAAGTTGTTTTTCAAGGATGAAATAATTTTGTTTTTGACACATACCTTTTAAAATATATAAACCAGAAGGAGAAAAAATATGTGTAAACATGGTATAGAGGGAAAATAGTAATGTTTGTAAAACATGTAATCAGTAATAGATATATAAAACAAATAATACACATGCATGTTTAAATGAAATTATATTTTAACAAAATAAATTGAGTATTCAACCAAAGGCAGTATTTAAAATAAAATTAAATTATGTGGTAACACCTCATATTTTTTAAAACTCTTTTAAATAAAATTACATTTAACTAAATAAATAACATCTCAATCACCCTAAAAAACCGGGGTGTTAGATAAAAAAATGTAACATTTTTAAAAATAGTTATTAAATTGTAAAAACTCTATCATGTTTTTTTCAAAACGTAAAAGATAGCAAACACAATTTTTTCAAAAATAATAAAAAACATGCTATGTTATATACTCACATGCTTGAAGCATTTTCGGGCATCACAGTTTTTTGAGTTAATGATGTTTGCTGGATATTGCCGGACTGCATTTGGTTGTCATAACTAGACATCATCTGATCGACTTGACCCTCAAAATTTTGAGACCAGTCGTCAAAATTTTCTTGCTCTTGTTCTGGGATATTATCAAAGCTAAAAAAATTTGATTAATACAAAAATTATTACACGTTTTAGATTAAAATATAATTCATAACATAAAAAAATATTTTGTTTTAATAATATACAATAATTGTTGTTTAGATAAACAGAAAATAATAACTCACTTGCTTAAATTTCCAATTTGCTTTTATAAAGATTATCTTTGATAATCTGTTCGTATTTCGCATTCCATTGAAAGATATTTTAAAGCAAAGCATTGAAATAAAACAAAACTGATTTTAACGGGTGAACTCGTAGAATAGCAACGCATGGAACACGCATAACACGTGGACTAAATAAACAATAATTTAGGGTCAAAAACGATAGGAAACAATAAAATACTCAAAAAGTTTAAAATATAATTGATATAGACTGATACCTTGTCATAATTCAGCATATTTGTAGCACGCGATAACATGCAATAGCACGCAGTATATATTTAAGCAATATAGCATATAAAACCACGAAGATATATAAAAATAATGATCTTTAACTAAAAAATAACAAAATATAATCGTATAATAAAGCAAATCTATAAACTTTTGATTTAAATCAAGTCCTTATCTTAAGTGAAATATCTTCATTAATTGGAATAACAATTGTCCTATTTGCTATTTTACAAGCAAAATACATATGAATTCAATTGATCACAATTTTTGAAGAAAAATTTGTATAATACAGTTCAGGGTTTTCAAATCAAGTTCGAATTTTTACATTACAAGTTCGAGTATTTTCTTAAACAAAATTCTGAGTTCAATCAAGTTTTCTCCTATTTCCGAGTTTGTTTGGTAAAAACATTTATTGTACAGTCATTCTAAGCTAAAAAATAGTTGTTTGCAATTGGTAAAGAAATTGAAATTTAATTTTTACGGTATTTTCGATAGTGCTTGAGTTTTGATGATTTCTCTTTCAAGTTCTTATAATCAAGTTTTGCAAGCTTTTTTGAGTTTGAATTCTTAACATTCCGAGTACTTGAAAACCCTGATAGTTATATTAATTAATGAATTAAATTTCAATTTAATTCATTAATATAGTAATATGGATTTTCAAAATTGTAATATTAACTACAATTTTCATTTCATTATATTACAAACTAAGGTTTATTAAGGTTTGCTTTACTATTTAGTCGATAAAATAATCAAATTTTTGTTTAGTCTTATTGCTAGATTCTGAATAAGATTAAAGCTAGTAACAAATGCTTGTTGAAGCCATCACCCCATATATAGCCAAATTTAATTTTTTGACAATTCATATCATTTTAATATATAATCGCTAATAGTGTATGACAATTTTCATTGTAAAAGTGTTTTTTGGTGAGATTTGTTTTCGCTGAAATTTGCTGAAGCCCTTCCCATTAATGAAGAAATTTACTAAAAATCAAAACTTAATTTAAACCAAAAGTCTATAGATTTGCTTAATTATGCGATTATATTTTGTTATTTTTTAGTTAAAGATAATTATTATTAAATGACTTCGTGGTTTTATTTGCTATATTCCTAAAATATATACCACGTGCTATTGCGTGTTACCGCATGCTACAAATATGCTGAATTATGACAAGGTATCGGTCTATATCAATTATATTTTAAACTTTTTGAGTATTTTATTGTGTTTCCTATCGTTTTTGACCCTAATAATTGTTTATTTAGTCCGCGTGTTACACATGCTCCGTGTGTCGCTATTCTACAAGTTCACCATTTTAACCAAAGTTTGAATGAAAGTGAAAAACAAGACATTATAAAATTTTAATACACTAGATATTGAGTTTGTGAAATATTATAACAAGACGCATTGTAAAAACATAATTTCTTAGATGAATAATATATGTAAAACAAAACATTGTATATAATAAATAATGACTTACATTGTCTCATCAAAGCTAATTTCTGATGGGCTTTTGTATAAATTTTCGCTAATGATGGCTTCAAATTGTTGGTTCCAGCCAGCTAAGAATTCACATACATTGGTAGAACTCATTTTCTTTTAAAAAGCAGAATGTTGAAACTAGACTGTTTAACAATAAATCAAAATGTAGAATGAATTAGGTTTGCTAATCCAGGGTTTGATTTGATTGGCTAGACCACAAACTGAGATATCCAATTACGAGGATAATTATGCTAATGCAATTTTGACAGGTTTACATAAAAAGGCTTTTTAATGAATTGACAGATTCTCTGGGAAAAGCTTTTAAAATGTGGTTAGAACTCAAAGTGATTATTTTGCCGTGTAATTTTTAATGCAGAACCTTCTAAAACATCAAAGTTTTCATTTGATTGACATTACTAATTCGTTTTTCATAGATTTTTGCAAAAATGGTGACCCTGGATTTTTTAAAATGTAAACTTAACATGTTAGAAATTCATATGTCTTTGTTTGACTTTTTGTAAACAATTTTCAAATTTTTTGAATTTGGAATAAAGAACTGTATGGTGTTACTAGTATTATTACCATATATAGACATTTAAAGTTAACCTATCATAAATCTCGCTGGTCTATATAAAATCTAAATATATTTTAAACAAATAGTCACAATTTTGTTTTGGAGATGATATCAACCACGTTTGACAATGTTTTACAGAATTTTTCAATCATCAAACACAAGATGTGCATGTGATCACTGGTTAAAATCAATGGTGTTTCATGATATCAAAAAGGAAATGGAAGGCAATAAAACTACAATGACTAACTAAATTTTTATGTAGATGAACCTTTTGATATTTATTGCGCATTTTTGCTCACCTTCATTGGACGAGTGAATACTAAAAACCTATCTTGGACATGGTTTTGACTGATTATATGCTGGCTAATTATAATGCAACCCAAAAGATGCTTGTATCACCAGGAGAGAGGAAATGTGTTCACAATTAATTACAAACATTTAATTATGAGTAGTTATAATAGGAGAGACTTGAAGGCACAACTTTTCTTCTGATTGGTTGACTGTATAGTGACGTCACATACATGACATTTTAAGTTTTACTGCTAATGGATTTCAAGAGCTGATTTAATTAGTGACTCACAAACATTTTTAAGATTAATACTAATTGATTTTTTTTTGACATTTTTAAGGTTATCACTAATAGATTTTCAAGGAGCATTTTTGACATTTGCAGGCTGAATCATTTTTGTGACATTTGCAGAGATTGCTTTTTGCAATTATTCATATACATGTTTGGGCCAAATTAGTTTACAATGATTCATATACATGTCATAGGGGCTCAATTTAGTTTACATTCACATGTTTTGATATAATACTAATTTATATGACTAATTTCATTACATGTTTTTTTAATATATATGGCTATATCACATGTTATGCACGCTTACACTTGTTTGCATACACTGGGTTTACATCGCATTTGTGATAATTACTAATATTTTTTATCCATAAAAATTCCTGACAGCTTGACTGTTTGCAGTGTACAATGTTTAACACGTTTCTATCATTAAATGTAAAAAGCCACATTTTTGTTTTTGTTAATATACAGCACTATCACACATTACATTTTTGAATGACTAATTTTCCACAATTTTGAATGCTTACATGTACATTGTTTAACTCATCTTTTTGGGAACTTTCAAAAATGACTACATTTATTTTTCAAAAAACACTATTTCATTACAAAAACACCATGTCATTTCTAAGCAAACAAACCATTTTAACCTGAATTGCTAATACAACTAGAAAATATTCAACATAGGGTTAAAGAAAAAAGATTTGATAATAATAAAACGTTTTAGAATTTTATAGACATTAGTAAAAAAATGCATTGTCTATGTGTTAAAAACAAAATTCATCAATTTCTGAAATAAAAAACTGATAATTTTAAGTAAACTGAGGACAACCCACATTTTTAAAACAAGACAAAACATGTATATATTCTAAAAATGTTTCATTTATAATAATAATAATAATGGTAAATTACACGAGTAAATTTGTCTATGCTTTAGATCACCTGGTCTCCAACTGTTTTACCATCTGCTAGACACGTATTTTTCTTCATTCACCATGTATCTTCCATTCTGTCAAACATGCAAATAATAATCTATGTCAAGATTTTTTTAGACATTCTGTTTTAATACATTATTGCCTATTAAATATAGTAATTAAAACACTTTATGTATATTTGTAAGCCAGAGAAATTGATATTAATGAATAAAGGGTAATACATCCCATGTACAGGGATGTGTGGTTTGCCATTAACAGCATTATTAGCTGTTAATTGGTACCAGCACCTACTTGCTGGTAACAGTGGCTGTTACCAGCCTCAGCTAACTAATTAAAAACTAGCGCCAATTAATTACATCAATTCATTACTTAGATAATCAAACTATCAATCAGTATCAGAATCAATTGGCTCACATAGCAAGAGATCTTCGAGATGCCTTTCTTCAGCCTTTCTTTGCTCAACATTTACAAAATTCTCGAAGTTGTAACATTCTATGGCTGCTTCAGATACACCAATTTTTTGAACTGTGTTACAAACCACTTTATGGACAGGAAACTTGTCCATTTGAATGTTTTCTCCAAAACAAGCAAGATTGCCCAATTCTTCCTTTTCATCAAGAAATTCTGCGTATTTTCCCGTCAGTAGAAGAGCTTTTATCCAACTGTCGAAAATCTCATGTTTGTGACTTCTTGGTAGCAGAAAAAGCTTCAATGGAAACACCTCAGTAGCACTCACACTAACCCTGCCAACAATATTGACAACTGCCCCAAGATGACTTCCTGTAAACTGCTTCCATCATTTCTCATGAAGGTTCAAAAGACTCTCACACAAATTGTCAGACAAAACAGGGTTTTCTTCCCATGAATTTTTGATCTTCCTGAAACCTTCAACCACTTTGAAGACATGTGTCTCATCTTTCTGAAAGACTTGTACTTGTTTTGAGACTTCCTGTAGAATTATCTTAACTTGACCAAATTTCAGCTGTTCTAGATTAGAACCAAGGTTAAGATTAAGGGCATTACAGATGGCGTCAAACCTGGCTAACCATCTTGTTGGCAAATATCTTAGCAAGATTCCAAGTCGTACCATTTCATCCACAGCTGCCAATGACTCTTTGGCTACATCAATTGATTTAAAAACATCAAACACCAATAGGTTTACCAGGTGAACTGAACATCTGACTGGTAGGATTGACTTGTGGCTTTCAGAAAATTTCGTCTGAGTGCTCTGAATGTTCTTCACATTGTCACCCACCACTGCAATGAAATGAATGCTCTCAAACAATTCAAAAACACTCTGAAGATGACGCACAATCAAGTTTGCTGATTTGTTGTTTTCAACAACACTGGACCAGTAGTACAGTTTCTGGCCATTCCAAATCAAGTAACACAAATGATGTTGCTTGCTGATGCTATTGGTCCAACCATCCACCAATATTGTTAAAAACTTGCCTTTCAAATCCTCCTGAATTTTCAATCTCCATTCAGCAGCAAGAGTAGTCACTTGTTCAGAAATTGATTGGCGCCTTTTGATAGCACAAGGATAAGCCCATTGAAAAATTGGGTCTTCCACCATGTCAAAGGGTAGTAGTATTATAAGAGGAGGCCCTGTTACACAAACTGACCTTGAGAATTGCTGACTCACTGATATTGACAAGTGTTTAAGTGCTGACTCACCACTTGACAAATGTTGATTGACAGCTCACTAATGCATTTTTTGACAGGTTGGGGTAAAAGCATTTATGCATATTTGACAGTTATCACTAATTGGTTTTTTAAATGGGTTTGCTTACAAATGATTCATATTATGGTCAATTAACATTTACATACATTTTTTGGTTTTATATGACTAATTTCATTTTGTTAATATATACTGCTATATCACACTCACTTGCATACATTACATTGCATTTTGTTAATATACCTTGTTATTGTTTTTTCCATATTTTCAAATGATTACACATACAATGTTTAACTTGCTTTCAGGAATTTTCAAAAAACCGCATTTTGCTTTTGTCAAAATTCATCTTTAATGTTTTCCATTGGCTGGTCAATCTATATATTCACCTCATTTCATCAGATAAAATCATTATTTTTCTTCTATGCAATTTCATCTCTCACTTTTGGCAATGTCTGTTGAAATGCTAGCATCCAGCTCATTGAGCAGTCTATTTGATGATCTATGCAGAACCCCACCACCATCGCATGGCTATAACCCACTAACACAGGAGATGATGTCCCCACCACCTGCACCTGTAAAAGAAAAACTCAAGACTCAACACAAACAAAGACACCCTATAGTCAATAATAATGTGATTGTCTTTCCCAACATGAGCAAGGATGACCATGTTTTACAACACTTAAACAACCTGTATTTTTTCAAATGCAAGTCTGGCTAGCAAACTACCAAAAAAACTATGGCTAACAATTGAGGATGTTGTTCAGCTGAACACAAGATATGGTATTGTGGTAAAGATAAGACTCAACAATGGTTTTTACTACTTCCTTCCCAAATGGTATATCAATGCACTGTGTGAGAATTACAAGACTCTGGTAAATATAAAACTTTTTCACTATGATGACATGGAAATTGCAACTGCTGGCAATAATGTAAATCATATTGTATTAGAATTTAATAAAATAAAAATATAGTATTGTTTTCTTCTACATTCACAGTTTATAAAAATAATACTAGTAAAAATCATTAATTATTAGTTATAATGGTTTTACAATAAATTTCTTAAATTTACAATGATTATTAGCAAATGATGATAATAAATTACCTTTTGAAGTGTTCATTCTGTAATATCCTCTACCAGGCATTATCACTGTTTATCTACTGTTACTTTATAAAGTTAGCTGTGTTATTGTGGGTAAGGATTTATTTGCTGTT
>CABFPE010000087.1:1350182-1363374 GCA_900660155.1 Hofstenia miamia
TCTTGGATTTCTCCGCTGTTAAAATCTAATAAGCTTCCCTCCTCGGAGTTCACGTCCTAGCGCCAAATAGCTATTCTATCTCGACTGTCTATCATCTTTGAACGCCTTGTTTTTCGTTATGTATTTCCAAAAATTCGTCACCTCATCTCTTCTTCTCAGCATGGCAACCTTCCTGGTAGGTCTAAGATTACTAACTTACTCACACTGATCGAAAACTGCTACTTTCACTCTGATTGTAATGATCCTGGTTGTATAATCTTCCTTGACATCTCAAAAGCGTTTGATCGCCTCTCTCATTCCATTCTGCTTGACAAGTTACATTTATTTGGTTTTGATGCGGATTTCATCGAACTGTTTCAGTCTTACCTGGCCAATCGCCACCAATGTGTCAAAATCAACTCGTTTATCTCTTCTCCTGTCCCCGTTATCAGTGGTGCCCCTCAAGGCTCAGTGTTTGCTGTTCTTTTCTTCCTCGTTGCCATTGACGACCTCCCTCATTCTGTTCTCAACTTGTCCTGCCTACTCTACTTTGATGACATTGCGATTTTTAATTTTGGCTGGTCTTTTGCTTCTAACATTTCTTCTGATCTTGAGCATTTGTCTACTTGATCCTCTGTCAACCATCTTGATTTTAGCACTACCAAGACATGTGGTATTTCCTTTTCTGTGGCTCCCTCTTCTGATTTGTCTCTACCTGTAAACTTTGCTCCTCATCACCCTCATCTTGGAGTTCAACTTGCTGCAAACTTAAATTGGACTGGACATGTGTCTTTGCGTCTCCGCAAAGCTAATTCCTCGCTATTTGCCCTTTTCCGCAATGTTCCCTTTAATTCCACGGCTGCTGAGAANTATTATTATTATTATTATTATTATTATTATTATCATCATCATCATCATGATCATCATCATTGCCTACTGGCAGGCGGGGTGCTAAAAAAATTCGGACTGTGATCGGTCCAATATTTTTTCCTAAAAGTATTTTCAAACCATTATATATTTACAAGTTATACAAAATATATAATCATATTTTGCAAAAATGTCATTGATTTATGATGTTCTTCACAAAATCTTTTAGTTATATACGTATAACCGTCAAAGTTAGTTTTTTAAGACGTTCTTTAATGATGGAAGAGCAGAAAATGGATTCTATCGTATGAAAAACACTAAAAAATTGTTCTTTTATCACAATAATCCCTTAAAAAGCCCCCCTCCTCCTAAAACGAAGGCCCTAAATACTCGAGGTTTGTTGATTTGATATTGAATAGTGCAGTGCATGTTTGCATAATTGAAAATAAATTAATTTTATCTTTCTATTTGCTTAATTTTTCTATAAAAATTTCTTTCAGCGTCATTCAGGTTAAGCTATATTCTCTACAGAATGATCATTACTAACATCAAGATGTTAGAATTTTTTGTTATTTTGTTTGTAGTCTCTCCGTGCTGATTGAATTGTTTTGATTTTTCTAGTCTTTCGAAACACTTAAATTAAAACTTCATTATTACAGGTTCAAGTTGGTAATCAAGCTTCAACACATCATTCAAGGGATGTTTGATAGGTATTCTTTTCTTAATTTCAATAACATCCGCATTAATTGCTTAATGCTCTTTCTGTGTACATACTTGGAAAGCATTTGGTTATTTGAACTAAAATATATGCGGTATTTTTCAAAATTTAAACTCTTAGCTTGATTTTTCAGAACATTTGACGCATCCTTATTACACCACAGTGTGGTGGCGATTCTTTTCCCATAATGCTTATGATTATGTTCGTATTCATCAAATAAAAAATATTTTAAATTTAAAAATAATTATACTGAAATCTTTAGAATTAACAAAAATACAACTTACAATTTCAACACTGAAAAATTTACTAGTTATCTATACAACCTTTTTGAGGCCTCCTCGAACCATTGTGCATTGTGACACAAACAAAAAAATGATACGAATAGCAATCTCATTCGTTTCAAGAGAAGGCTACCTTCTTCCATTTGTAATGCATGAATTCTTTACGGGATTAATTCCCAAAATATTGTATGACTTCTAAATCCGAATTTGGACCATCTAATGCATACATTTAGTCGATTTAACATCAACATGCATTCCTACAGAGAATGTATTTAAAATTATTTTTTGAAAAAAATTGCATGCAATGAAAAATTTCAGGTTGCGATATAATATAAACTCTTCAAATCTTGTGCAAATCCCATTTCAATGTTTAAATTTGCATCTCAATTAGCAATGTAATGGGATTTGCACAAGATTTGATAACCAATATTTTAGAGACTTCTGAATAAATTCTTACAGAAAATTGTGAATATGCTAAGTTTTTCATGCTGCATACAAATTTTGTGTTATATTTTACATACCATCCATATTTACTAACATAGTTTTAGGGGGCCCTTTACAGGGTCATAGGATGAAAATAAAATTGCATATATAACAATTGAGGAGAAATTTGAATTCACAATCCTAAAATTAACCCAAATGCAAAAAATCAAAGCTATAGTTTTCATCACTGTAAAAAGAATTTGTTCAGTTAGGTGTCCCAAAACTTTTGGCCAATACTGTACATTAGGACTAACTAATCTCATAGAATTGAAACCTGCGGCAAAATATTTCAGTGGGCGTGGAGTCACAATTCTAGAATTTAATTATTAATTGTGGCAAGTAAGAATTATTTTTGAGAACATATAGCTCCACGGAATGATAATTTTCATGGGACTAGTACTGGTACGGAACTTACACTAAATCCAATATCACGTGATAGTATTGGTATTCTTAAATTTTTGATATCGCAGAACCTAGTATACATTTTGATTTGATACATGGTTATTTTTACGGGTATCAGCAAAGAGCCTGCCTTATTTAAATTAATAAAATGCGTTCTATGTTAATCTAAGGAATTCCATTCACAAGTGTAATAACACAACAGTTGAACTAGTATGAAAATATTTTTTTGGAATCAGGGTTGAAAATTATTTAGGAGTACACCCCTGAGTATGATCAAACTGTTTGAAATGTTTTGCTCTCATAATGATCCGGTTGTAAATGACATCCACTGAAAGTTCTGGCACTATTTCTATTTGCGATGAAATTGACATAAGTAATATTGCTGCTGCTAGTGTCTTCATTTTTGGCCCAGTCCCACTGAATCTTAATCCAATTCTTATATGTCAAAATCAAATTGGTCTATTTCTATGTGTAAACATCCAACTGATGTTCAATATCATATCGTCAATATTATCTTCTTCTCATTTACCTATTTTTCTATTTTAAGGAATTTTACAGCATATTCTCATCTCTTAATAAGCTATATTATACCTATATCCATATTATGAAGTAAGCATTATTGAGAATGATCGTACTCTATCAAAATTTAATGAAGAAAATACATACTCATATGGTGCCAACAAATAAGCATTAAATAATTAATTTAGAATTTTTGAATAAATCGAAATCTAGTCTACATTTATCTAGCAACATCAAGCCGAATTTAAACGTGTTGGAATTGATGTATTCTTTTCCCACAATTTTGATATTTTTTAAAATGGTGTAAGAATTACAATAGGAATTTTTGCACACTTTCCCACAATTTCTATTGTTTTCTAATACCGCAATCCTTGTAATCAATAATTTAATTAATTAACCGGATTTTAACCTGATTAACCGCCTCCTGCAGTATAACCGGATTTAACCGGTTTACCCGTTTTTAACATGACCGGATCCAGCACTAATATATATATATATATATATATATATGTGTGTATATGTATGTATTTTTCGAATTGATTATACTGAGCTTCTCCATATTCATATTCTTGATAGACGCTATGAAAGGAATAGACCGGTTTCGTTTATTTAAAACATTATTAGTACAAATATACGATAAAAACTATATATATTTACAGTAAACTACAACTTATATCATTATTTTAATATTGCATGCTACTAAAATAAGTTCAATGAAATCATGTTTAGTTGTTTATTTTTGTTTGATTGCTTCATCGGCGCCTGGGTTGGATGGGTTGGATGTTAAATTTTCCGCCTTTAATTTTATTTTACAAATTTCAATCATCGACTTGAATGAAATATGGATAAATTTTTCTATGGCAGGAGAATACTAGAAATTACTAGAAATACCCTTTATTAATTTACGTTTTATAACATCTTTATACAATATTTTTCCAATGATTTTATAATAATTAGCGGCGTTAAAACTGTATGATTATGTGTTTTACAAAACATGAATTCTATAATAAACACTTTATTTCAATACGAAGGTTAAACAAAGGATAAAAAATATATGCTATAAACAGGCTTACATCAAATTTATATAACCTGAATTACAAATATTTAATTAAACAAAATCTGAGTCTGCAGTTAGTTCAAGTAGAAAATATGTAAGTAAATTGAACTGCATATAAAAGTATGTTAATCGAAATAGTCTACTTAGAACCCTTCAATAATTGAGATCTTGAAGATGCAAAGTCTCAAAATAACACTTTCAAAATCTAGCGTACCAATACGACAGCCTTCAATAGAAAGTACAGCTAGACCACTTAGTCGATCTTGACTCATTGTTGATCGCACAAAATTTTTAATTAATTTTAACTTTGAAAAGCTGCGCTCGCACGATGCAACATTTACGCACTGCGTACGAAATATTCTCAAGAGGATCACCAAATTTGGGAAAGTTACCATTAAATCTAATTGAACTATCCATTTGAGTAAATCCAGTGATTTTTGCTGTCATAATCAAACCCAAAATATGAAAAGTGGCGTTTAATCCTGCATACTTCTATATCAATACTTTTTAGTTTTTCCAAGTTATCAATACATTCTTTGATGAAGTCGGTCTTCGTGTTGTCTTCCAAAATTGTTTTGGTCAAAAAACCGAAACGCGAGTTCATTGTTCCCATATGATTGAGTCTTTCATCTATTTCAGTTACAACTGAATCAGCAACTGAAAGCATTTCTCCTCGGATCTCTTCGCTTAGGGAGATGGGTTCATCGGCCACATACTTTCCATCGGGCATTTATTTTCGTTTCGTACTCTTCTCTTTGTCGGTATCCCATACTCTTCACAAGTGTCTTCGGCAGCAATGATTGCCTGCTGAACCAATTCTTGTCCACTGGACAAAACCAATGCTTTGACTGCTTCTAACTTGAATACAACTTCGCCAAGACTTATTCCTTTCTTCTGAATATGTTGCTGAGCATCGTTCAGTTCAGAAAGAACGCCACTCCAAAGACGAAGATAACAAACGAAGGTGAACGTATATAAAGCAGACTTCGAGATCCCAACTTCGCCATTTGATCTAAGCAATCAATTATTCAACCAAAATGATTCTGTAAAACCAATACTCCGTCGTGTTTTGAACTCCAGCGTGTCTGAACAACACGTTTCACAGTGGTTGAAATAAATGATTTTAGAACATTCCAACGTAGAGTAGACGACAAGAAGAAAGTAAAAATACGCTAAACAGTACCGAAAAATGTGACACAGTTTGGAGTAACTTTGAAGAGTGAACACCAACCAAATTTAATGTGTAGTTAACGCATCCTATAAATGTGGCCTTTGAATTCAAATCACGAAGTCGTTCTTGAACACCATTTCTATGTCCAGCCATAGTTGCAGCGTTGCCATAGCCTTGACTTACGCAGTTACCAAAATCCAGAGCGTCATGTATAAATTTATCAAGAATCTGTGAAGCAATACCTTCAGCTGTTTTTTCTTCTAATATAACGAAATTCAAAAATGCTTCCTCGACGTCTACTTCTTTTTTGTGAATTTTTACGTAACGTACAACTTGACACAACTGATCAACGTGCTATATGGATCAAACATAATTCCAAAATACTTTGGCTCCCTCATCTCATTCAAAATATTTTGCCTCACGTGGGCCGCCAATCTTTGTATAAGATCATTCTTAATAAAACGAGATAAATATGAAACTGATTTCTGCTTATCAACGCACTTCATAACGCTTCTTCATGACGGGGTCGTACTTCGATAAAAACTATTTCCAAGAAGATCCCACACTGTGTACACGAAGGGGTAAATTTTGCTTCGCCAAAATTATATGTCCGTCACTCTCTCTCTAGCAATAAACGCCATTGTCGTCTCTCAATTTCAATTTGCCCATGGATTTCAGCGTCGATCGTCTTCTTCATTTTAAGGGTGCAGGTGGGTACGCCTTTCATTCCGCATAGAGTGAATTTTAACCCTAAGCAATCCAGGTATTTTAAACAATTTGTGATAGTCTATAAATTTGTAGACGCTCATTACTAACTGATTAATACGTATATCTAAAATCTGAAAACAAAACTGGATAGGGAATCGTGTCGTATTTTAATTTTATCCTTAAATCACGTAAAATCGTTGGCCCGATAAGAAAACAGTAATAAAAATCAGTTGTTTTAGACGGTTATATTATTTGAATACTACGCATGGGAAAAATTTAGAAGTTTTTGCAAGAATCGAATTTTTCAATGAAAAAGTAAATAATTTGTATGTACTTCAAATACCGGAATAATTTTTATCATAATTTGTTACCAGAAGAGTGAATCACACTTGCCCATAGATGTCAATTGTAAATATCCGAGTATTTCCAAATTCCTTAATAGGCTTGGAGAAAATTGTTTGAAGTTTTGAACAATTCATTGTATTTTTTTGTGGATGCAATAGGCAATGTAGGGTTAAATAAAATAGTTTTCCAAAACAAATTATAAATAAAATGTTGAAATATTAATATATAATGATCGTGCATTGTGTGGGAAATGTTGTTGAAAATTTCGAATTGTTAACTTCCAGGATAGAAAATTCATAATATTCCAAAACAATTTAATTTATCATACTATACAATATCATTCGACCAAAACCATATTAGGACCACACCCAGTCTGTCCCATCCCAGATTCTAACTTTGACCCTTAATCAAAATAAGGATTAACACATTCATTTGCAAATGAAAACAAGTGAAGTAGTGCCATTTAATTTGTATATGAAATATAACAGTAGTCAAGTCAATATTTTCGTCATATCCAAAAAACCGAAACTTTTGGCATTACGATAACATTCTCGCTTCCTTTGGTTTTCCTTAAAAATTATCCACAGACATTTTTGTAATTTTTTTAATATATTTTGACTATTGAGTTTTCTAGAAAATTGAGCAGTGTGGAAGAATCAGGGTATTGACATGTTTGTTTTGCAAACGACTGTAACAGCTTGAGAATCTGTTTTAATAGACGAAGACCGATAATGTGTAACACTTGTTGTTTAATATCACATTATTTCGCAAATTTGTTTTTTCTATAAATCCGATTCAATGTACTAAATTCTTCTGGCAGACAAAGTGTCTGAGATTTACCTAAATAAACTGTAACTGAAAATTAATTGCTCAAATTAGATTATGCCTACTAAGGTCAGCATTTTTAGAGTACTGGAACGTTCACCTCTTTTGAATCAGTCATTACCATGAACTAGGGCCCGGCGGTATGCCAATACAGAAATCGATACCACGGTATTTTGAAAATACCGATACCGCGGTATCTTGTCTAAAAGATTGATCGCTATTTTACTTGGTCAATATTTGCAGTATGAAAACTTGAAATAGTTCTGCACCAGGTCTACGATATAGCACTTTGGAAAATTCTTAAGAAGAGAGGTCTATTAATCATGCAATAACGATTTTATGGCTGGTCAGCGCACAAAATGTTGTCATAAATACCTTCACAAAAAGAAGCTATTTATTGAGATTTTTTTTAAATCAGATTTACATATGTGGCCATTTCATTCGCAATGGGATGCATTTATTTCTAACAATAGTCATAATCTAGGGTAGGGCTCGTGCCCTCCCCGTATCCCATGCCCATGAAAATAGACCCGATGGTTTATCCGTGCCCGTATGCTTAACCCGTTATGTCCGCAGCTAAATGTTATTTAACTAAAATTGCTTGATGCAACAAGAAAAACTTCAACTGTGATATTAAAAAAACATACTTAAACTGTCATATAGCCATCAATAAAAAATTAAGTTTTTTGTTGAAATCATTGAGAAGTTAAATTTTACAACTATAAAGTCATAATTAAGGTCCGTTTTGAAAAGATTAATCAATAAGTCTTGTCAATCATAGAGAAAGCCTGCTTCAAACGTCATAACTATAATCAGGACTAGGATTTATATGCTAATGCATAAGCAGATTTTTACGCATATTTCGACAGAATTTTTTTTAGCTTCTATTGCTATGATAGCTCGCGTACTCCATCGTATTTCACCCGCGAATGTCACAGATGCCAAATGTTTCACTGAATTTTATCTTAAAATTGAGGACTCAAACATATTGGGAATATTGAAACTTATTTATTTGCTAGACGACAACTTAATGTGGGAATTGTGTTTCATTACGGTGTCTTTCAGTTTCGTCCTGAAGTTATAACGCAACTGCAAATGTGGTTTTTTTCTCTGCAGTCAGGTTGAGATAGTCGATAATGTCTTAGAATTAATACAGAAGCTGAATGCTTTACAACAAATCTCGATTTACGATCCATGAGAATATTTGCACAAGTTATAAAGAAGAAAAAAATCCATGCAATCGATGTTAATCGAAATTTCGACGCATTGTTTGATGACGAATATTTTGGGATATTTTTAAGCATATAAATCCCGGCCCTAATCATTATTGACAACACACCAAACAGTATGAAAAAAATTAAACTGAAACTACACTGCACTTCTTGTATTCCATTGCAAAATCATTAAATTACATTAATTCGTGTTCTGAAGTTAGCAACTTAAGCTTCTTACGGTTACAATATAATTTACATAAGTACTATGTTATTATTAATGCAAGATCAGAAGATGACAATGAAATGGAATTCCTTAAAATTGATGAAGGCAATGAATTTTATGTGTAATATTTTATGTACTGTTTTAATAATTTCTACGATAAATCTACATGAAGATTTTGTGTTACACGAAATGCATGTACATAAATATATAGAATAGACCTAAGGTACATCGAACAAATGATTTTAAGATTTTAGATCCTCCAATGGCAACAACAAATATTAATGCAGAGTTCAAATGCCCGGCCTGTGCTCGTACACTTTTGCCCGTGCCCGTTACGGGCCCTACCCTAGGTCATGTTTTTGAATTTTAAATCCTATTATTTATGCTCAAGGTCGAAAGGTCAATTGCAGTTTGAATATACTGGTGATATGAACATTTGTGTAGAGTCGTAGTTGTCTCTTGCTTTTTGATATTAAACATTGTTCTATGGATCACTTAAAAATTCTATTTTCTTTGTCAACCCCTAATGTTCAATAATATTCATGCATATTTGTAATAACTAGATCTAACAAAGTCAATAAAGTTAAAATTTAGTAAGTAATTCCTTTTTATATAGGAAATCCTAAAATTATGATATGATTGATAAAACCATGGGATACTATAACTGCCAAAAATTGTTTTTATTTTTTCTTTCATTATAGCTTTGTAGTGATGAAATAAATAATTAAGAAAAATTTAGACCCAAATAATTTCAAATTTTGAGGTAAAAAGAATATGTAAAAAAATGGGTTTTTTAGATAAATAATATCAATTTTATGAGGTCAATCTGGAATATAAGCCCCCACCATGTATCAGCCGCACCCTAAAATTTGAAGATTGTTTTTTGAGCTACAGGTATGCAGCATGCAACCAGCCGCATCTGCCATGGCACACTAATTTTGCTCTTCCCAACATGTTATCCATTCATTTAACAAACTTAATTTAAACACCATTACCAGATCAGTCAACACATGTCATCGAGAAGGGCAAAATTGAATGCTTTGTGTATCTATTGTCTTATTATTGAGAAGTTTTTTTCAGCATTTGGACATTCTAAGATATAACTTAATCCCGAACTTAGTGAGAAGTCTACAGATATTATTTTTAGTCTACGTCTATCAGCCGCACGTCAAACTTTTAAACAAAACGTTAGTTTTACAGGTGCAACTTATACGGTGCTTCTTACTAATGCATTCATTATTCTCTATTAGTTTTGTAGATAGCAAGTACCTGTCAAAATTATTTTGATCTTAATGTATATATATATATATATATATATAGCAAATATACTATATATTTTTCATAATCATAACGAACCGATACCGCGTTATTTTGAGTGATACCGAACTAAAATTTCTGGACTATCCGTGTTACGATATGTAGCGAGCCAATATAAAACAAATTGATTTGCGCGGATCGTACAATGTAAAAGAAAGTATGCCAATACTTCAAAATATATTGCTCGTAGCTGCTGGTGTGAACGCTACATTAATACAACGTTAATCAAACAATATACTTATTCTAACTAAGATTGCAATTAAATGTGCATTAAGTTTTTAAATTATAAATGTTTATCCTTACTAAGCGAGGTCTCATTAATGTTTTATTAGCCCTTCTATTTAAGGAAATTTTTATTTTTATTTTTTTTTCCAATCAATTAAACTTTTTACCTTCTTTAAATATATGAGTATTCCAGAGATACAAAAATATCAATAAATGTATCGAAGTACATCAAATCACACCGTTGCTCAAAATTAAATTTACTCTGAGCAGAGCACAATCTAATCTTTGCATATAATTTTCAGAGGTGCTTGGAAAATCTAGGTAAAGGATGAAGCCTATCAATATTCTTCAGACTTGTCCATGGGTTCTTTGTTTTGGTTACAGATTCCATATACATAGAAAACTTATGGATTCATCCATGGGATTGCCATCGATCCAAGTTTTATTAAAAATTATATAGTCGTAAAAGCTAAGGGATTCCATTTTAAAACACAAGTCAAATACATAATTACACCAAAATGAGTAGTTTTCCGACGCCTATTGGTGTTCTGCGGCCACCCAATTTCTTTGGCCTCGGCTTGCCGAACTAAAAATTTTTGGTCTTCCAGCTTTGACCGTAGCCGGCTTTAAGTCTTTAACAATACTTTAATTTTCAATGTACATATTCAAAATGCCCATAGTTCGAAGTAAATTGTAAAAACAGCAAAGTTTTAAAAACAATAATAAAATTATGTTAAAAAATTTTTAAGCTAGTGGATGACTAAAACTTCGTCAACGGGTGATGTACTGATACTTAGCCGACTTTTTTTATCGGTAATTTTGTTTCTGCATCCACTAAACAATGTTTCACATCCTTTTTGTGTTTCAGGTGTAGCATGTAAATGTTTGGAAATGATGGCCAAATTGGGGTACTTAATGGATTCCCAATAATTGAGTAACGTAGTGGCAAGTAGTAATAATCAAAGAGATGTCATCAGTCAAAGGTGAAACAATGTGTAGTTCACTTGTGAATTAATTATTTCAGAATGAGTTTTAGCCGATATTTTGGGCGTTGTGAGTGACTTTTTCGCAGTAGTAATTACTCTAGTAAGCTTTCTATGTTCTGAATTTTTTTGTTTTCTTAAACTCCTTTTCTGACTAAGACTATATATCACTTGCTCTCTAAGCATAATATATACTAGAAAGCATTGGATTTCAGAACAGTTGTAACTTTGATTTTGGAAACTATTTTAACCCAAAAAGTCCAGCAATATATGGATGAGATTTCCCAATACCTGTCACTATAAAGAACAAAATTCAAAACCAGAAAATCCGTTCTTGCGGTCGAATTTGAAAAATGAGGCTTTTGCTTAATAAAATACAGTTATATTTGAAAACAACGAACATATTATATGTACAGGTACGTCTTTATCGTATCATTTTGCAATTTGCAGCATATTCGTTTGCTTTGTGAAACGCCTCGAGAAAGGTTTGTTTTTCGAATTTATTGATGGTTCAATATACAAGTGTAAATGAATTTAGGTGGAACCACGTAGACCTAAGCTACCAGCAGTCGATGCTGCCACGTCAAAGCTGTAAACAAAGTTTAAGACTGTATTACATTTTCCGGTGAAGGTAGGTTCGCATATTTTCCTTTGACCATGCAAAGGTTCTTAAGAATCAATGCGCCTTCTGTTGTATATGTCTTTCAGGCAACATTAGTATTGCGTATTCTAAGCATTATGTTATTTATATGCTCACTCTATAAGAACGTCCACGCAGAGCTGCAGCCGTGCCTGGTTCTTGAAGACACGGGTTTTGAAAAATATAATTAGGCACGGCGCGGCACGTTTTCATATTTGGCAACAAAAATGGCTTTTAGAATTTTTAGAATTTTTCAAAATTTCTCTAGTAAATAAAGTGATTACAGCCTGTGTATTATGTCTTATAAGTAAACAAAAATTAGTAAATTGAAAATATATNTATTTTTTTGTTTTCTTAAACTCTTTTTCTGACTAAGACTATATATCACTTGCTCTCTAAGCATTAATATATACTAGAAAGCATTGGATTTCAGAACAGTTGTAACTTTGATTTTGGAAACTATTTTAACCAAAAAAGTCCAGCAATATATGGATGAGATTTCTCAATACTGTCACTATAAAGAACGAAATTCAAGAGCAGAAAATCCGTTCTTGCGGTCGAATTTGAAAAATGAGGCTTTTGCTTAATAAAATACAGTTATATTTGAAAACAACGAACATATTATATGTACAGGTACGTCTTTATCGTATCATTTTGCAATTTGCAGCATATTCGTTTGCTTTGTGAAACGCCTCGAGAAAGGTTTGATTTTTCGATTTTATTGATGGTTCAATATACAAGTGTAAATGAGTTTAGTTGGAACCACGTAGACCTAAGCTACCAGCAGTCGATGCTGCCACGTCAAGTACTGTAAACAAAGTTTAAGACTGTATTACATTTTCCGGTGAAGGTAGGTTCGCATATTTTCCTTTGACCATGCAAAGGTTCTTAAGAATCAATGCGCCTTCTGTTGTATATGTCTTTCAGGCAACATTAGCATTGCGTATTCTAAGCATTATGTTATTTATATGCTCACTCTATAAGAACGTCCACGCAGAGCTGCAAACGTGCCTGGTTCTTGAAGACACGGCCCGGCACGGCACGGAGTTGCAAAAACATTTTTTGGACACTGCACGGGTTTTGAAAAATATAATTAGGCACGGCGCCGCACGTTTTCATATTTGGCAACAAAAATGGCTTTTAGAATTTTTCAAAATTTCTCTAGTAAATAAAGTGATTACAGCCTGTGTATTATGTCTTATAAGTAAACAAAAATTAGTAAATTGAAAATATAT
>CABFPE010000087.1:1363698-1376845 GCA_900660155.1 Hofstenia miamia
AAACTCATCCAGTAAGGACATATTAGTTGTATTAATTAATTAACTAGCCAATTAAAGTTGATGTTACACTATGCTATCTTACTCAAGTTTTGATATAATTTATATAACGAATTAATACATTGCTTTAAAGAACAATGTCACTTTTAGGTGTTGAATTATTTTTAGTAACCACTCCGCACCGCGCCACATCACACCGCACCGCCATTCATAAAACTCAACCGCTACCGCAATGTTCCGCTACCGCACAGCGCACATCTCTAGTCTGAACTGTACAGTTCACTGACAAATTTTAGAGATCTCCACTTATGTTGGATCCGTTTTTTGTAAAAGATGTTTGAGTTGGGTTGGGTCAGAAAACCGTAATGCCCTTGCAGTTGTGACAAATACATCGAATTCAAAGTAACAAATCAGTCACTTACATGTGTAATTGTAGTACTTTGCTTGCTAGTTTACTTTAACTTTTGGAAAAAAACTTATTTTACGCCAGAGTTTTAGAACACAATTATGTGTCCGGTTTTATATAAAAATATTGTGATCACTTTCGATTTTTAATCCATATTTTCTCAGTTTGGCAGGCATATATGTCCTACCTGGGGCACGACCTCTATGCCCAAGTAACTGTTAATCAATAGTTAAAGTATGCCTATGTATATAGAACGTCAACTGTTAGAAACAAAAGGATTACACATCTCTGAGAGCAATTTTTGTAATTGTCAAAGTGAATTGTACGCAGAAAAAACTTAAAGCAGTTCAGTGATATTTCTGCTCCATAAAATGGTTTCCCGTCGATTGCAGACGACATGTCGTTGAGTGAAGAGAATTTTTTTGCCTGTCAATACCACTTCGATACATGCAATAAATTCTTCATATGAGAAAGTTGTCATGTAACTGCATTGTGCTTTTCTGTTTGTTTGACAAAGAAGCAACCGAATTAGTTTCTCTAGTAGATAAAAAAGCCTGTAATTTATACTGTGCTGATGTGATATTCCTGTCTTTCTTTTACAATATTCTTTTGCCATCGTCAATCTGCAGGGGGGGGGGTGAGTTCAGATGATTGATCAGAATTATGCTCTTCAAATATTTTTATATCATCATTGTCGTAAACAATATCGCTTTTAGCTTCTATTTCATAACCATAATTAACTTCATGTGCCGCAATTAGGAGTTCATTGACGTCTGGCTCGTTATCAAGGATTGAGATATCAGAAGCAGAATTCTCACCATGGAAAGCTCGTAGAACTTGTAGAAAAGTTAGTCGTCTTTCTCGCTTTTTCGCTGTATACTACCACAAACAATGATGGCCCACTATGGGAATATCATGAATCGTGATATCAATACACGATACAACAGATGACTTTCGAAACAGACTGGAGTTCTGTGCTCCGGCACATAATTAACTTGGAATTTGTTACCATAATGAAAATAATATAGTAAGTCAAAGTGAAAGGCTTACACTATACGCCTATTGGTGTATTAGGGCTACTGATGACCTGCTAGAGCTCATGATATGGATATTGATAAATATTCACAATATGTGATGTTTTTAAAGTGTAAAGAACTTTAGCTTCAGTATATTCTTGACCTAAACAAACTGAGGTGATCATGTAATTTTGTCACAAATTGTTACACCATGACCGTTAAGGGTATATAACATTCCGTGCCCTGATAAGGGTTAATAGCAAATTATCTCGTCAATGAGTTTTTTGCAGGTTTTGTTGCGTTGGAAGTATTGAAATGTGTTTGTACGTTTAATAGTTATATAGTCATCTGCACAAACTAATTTTTGTTTTTCAAATTGCGTTTTTTGAGTCTCTGAGAGAATAAATTGCTTTCAAAGTTAAACATTTAACTATAAATGCCAAATTAGTTATCTGCCTTTTAGGACGTCTTGGATTATGTTAAACAATTTTACTGCAAGGTTGTTAAGTTCACTACAGATGTACTTAAGCCTAATTTCTAATTACTGTCAGGCAATCTTTTAGTTAGCCAAACAGCAATATACCAACATTATTAAGTTAGGAAATATTTCTTACATAGCCACATGCCTTTTTAATGTTTTTATCATTCAAATAATAATCCATTTGGATTACATTGAAATTTTTCTCAATGCTCTTGAAATTGTAAATAATCTTAGAAACATTTCCACTTTGAGTAATGGCGATATGATTGATTTGTTTTGCTTCCTTGCGCAATCCGCGAGGATAGTTTCAGATGTTGCTGTTTACTACTAAATCTAGTATTTTCAATTTCCACCGCCTTCCCAAATGTTCTTTCTTTACTGGTGACATAGTATGTTCAGTTATGCTGATGTAATTCTAGTCAAAAAAGGACAAAATAAATGGGCTATAAAGCTATCGTCCTATAAGTTTTCGATCTAAATTATCCCTAACACTTAAATGATAACTCCTCATACTTTATCACATGTTCATAAATATCTGATCAGTTGTTCACTGCCTTTTCACGAAATAATGCTCATGTTACCTCTAACTACTTAGAATAAAATTCAGAATAGAGTTTCTTATTAAGTGTTCTTAAATGTTTAGTTCAAGTACCCTTAAAAGAACAGTAAACGATGCAAACAATTAGACATGATGTATATCAGTTCACGCACAATAAGAACAAATGTATATCATATCAATATACCCAGTTAATTTTGAATTAATGATGCTTCTAATAGGATTGAAGGTTTTTCCATGAATATCTTTTGCACAAGACTGATCATTGATTTTTCTCTTAAATTTTATTCTTAAGGGGTTAATTTCCAAAATTTTCATGCGTGGAATGAAATGTGCAATGCCGCGTACGAAAGAAATTATAAGATGTGGCTGATTTACGATATTTCAAATATATTTAGCGATAAACAACTTTTAAGAAAGAATGCATCATTAGCAGAGCATACGTTTTCCAGATTTTTGCATCCTAGTAAATTTAGAATCGATTTTAATTATTAATTAATTACTTATGTTATTAATATGACTTTGCAGAATTTTTCGATGGTAAAAAAGTTTGTTACATAAGAAATAGGTTTCAAACTTTGTGCGTATATTTTTTATTCTGCATGATTCAACTTACAACAACTTACAGTTAATCGGTACAACAAAATTACAAAAATATTAGGCAACCATTAGCATGCGAAGAATTTTAAACCAATTGGAGAAGTTCGAATTATTCAATCATCTAATCTGTAGACAAGTTTAAACAAATTTCTGTCATTTGATCTCCAAGCATTTTCTGAAACTATATTACTCATCCAGCTTTGAGAAGTATGTAAAATTGAAATCGGTTGTACTTGATTATACGGACGACATATTTGCTCATTTGTTTTCCAATTTTTTCACTAAGATTACAAGGGCCTATATAAAGGCACTAATATCAGCTTGGATTTTAGATCAGGTTTACAAATAGCGCTCTTTGTATTCGCAACTAGGTGTCTTTCGTCTTACAGAAATCACAATTCTCTTGATATCACGTGAGCACTGACTGAGAGGTACTTTGATGCCACTGTTTTGAAACAGTTGGCGCCTAGTTGAGTTTTTTGAGTAGCTACTTTGGTTGTTGCAATTCATTTATTGGTTCACAATTGTGAAATGGGACAGCAAGTAACATGCTGTCTCACCTTAAGATGTGGTAGTTTGAAACTGTTTACAACTGGCAATATTCTTGTTGTCACATTTATTTAAGTTGCTCATGTCAATCAAGACGAATATGCTTTTCTTAATTTGACTTTCATCGCAAATAATGTAGAACGGAGAATTAGCGATTTTAGATTTAATAAATTCCAATTTTGATGGATAATGCGATTAACCAAATTCTGAAAGCATTTCTCTATTACACATATCAGACATGTTTTTCAAACTTACATTTCTTAGTTTGTATAGGAGTAGAGAGATGTCCATTTCCTTCATAAATTATGCATACAAGTTGTTATTTTTATTTGTATCATAACCCTACGTTTGCATAAACGTCTCTAATTTTTTTTTGTGCGGCTCGCTGCGTCAATGATGTTCCACATTGAAAGTTATGTCACAACTCACCATTAGTAGAACAGAGCTGGCAGAATAATTCATCTGTAACAAGAATTTTGAACTCTCTGGGATCCTAGTTTTTATCAGTGAATACATTTTCTCCATTAGTGAGCTTTTCTAGAGGCATTCCACAAAACCGGCATCAACAAATTTATCTGAAAAAGGAAGTTTGATTAAGTCAAAGGTCTGAAACGTGCGCTAACGGGTTGAAAAGTCACCTTTTGAATCTGAATTCGTTACAGGCATTTCTTAAAAATATCTTATGTACATTAAAATAGCATTTATAGCAGTAACAGCAGGATAAAGTTGTCCAAATTGCACTATACTACCATTTACAATTGCACTACTTTAATCAAATTCACACATTTTATTCGACTAGTGTTTTTTTAAATTTTAAAAATATTTTTGAAAAAAGATGTTATTAATACTTTGTAATTGTTGCAATTTTGAGGAATTGACGGGTAACAAAGAATTGCTGAGTTCTAGTAGAACCAACATTTCATTTGGTTTAATTTTCCTTACTTTAATTTTAGTTGCACATTTTCTTGTCAATTTCCATTCATTTCCATATTTTGCAGTCTAAGTTATAATAATAATCAAATTGCATCCTTGTCAACTTTTAATTGGCATTGTTCTGCTGTATCTGATATTTGTGATATATGAAAAGCATAAATTTTTCAATATGGTTTTAATTTTTAATGTAAAAATGATCCCCTAAGTGCTCAGTACGAACACTCTGTCATTATAAGAGTCACAAAAATATTGAATTTCGACAACTAATATATCTATAGCCAACTAGATGTTATTTTCGCTGCTGATTGGTTACGATCTTGAGCTATTTGTTATTTTAAATTTTAAATTTGTGTTTGCAGATTGGCCTCACAAATTTGCTAAGGGACTGCAGAATAGATTTAGACATGCCAGCTGATTTTTGTGCTAGTCCGACACTTCCTAGAAGATTATTAATTATTTATCATAAACTTCCACATAATTGATTAATGCTTCTATTAAAGTTTGTTATATTTAGTCTTCATGAACCTCTAATTTCAAACACTAATGATGCAGAACATGCTAATGGGGTTAAGATATTACATGAGCCCAACATATATGTTGATCATTCTTCTACTTTGCTCATATCATTATAAAATTGCGTTGGCCCCTTTAGCACATGAAATTATTGTAGTTTGCCGTATTTGTGTTCTGTTAACTAAATGTATTTAAATTACTGCAATTTCACTAACAACATGAAATATACCTCAATTTATCAAACTGCGTTTAAGCTCACTTTTGCTGTAAAAATAATGTTTTTTTAGTTACTAGTTAGTCCGAGGCATTAATGAATGAAGCACGTAAATATATATATATATATATATATATATATATATAAATGGCCGTTAAAATTAAAGTCCTTTCTTGGAATTCTGCAAACGGTCTGCGGGTCGGTAGCTACCAGGCCCGTTCCTGGCCGACCGGTGGCGAATTCCAACTCTGTGTTAGGGTACAACGTTTTGGAAAAATAATCTACGATAATCAGTTAATTTATACAACACTTTCTACTGACTATAATGATGTTTTAAATGCTACAGTTGTGTTTTAGTTGTGTTTTCATCTGACCCTGCCTTTTTTCAAAAATAGTGTAGGTAAAATCAAAATTTTATGTTTTGCGTTAAAATTTTCGTTTTCGTAAAAAGTATCGGCAAATTGCTGGAAATTTTGTGTCACCAAAATTTTATGTTTTGCGTTAAAATTTTCGTTTTCGTAAAAAGTATCGGCAAATTGCTGGAAATTTTGTGTCACCCGCCGATTAATATCCATTTAGTTGTTTATCTCAACAGTAGTTACTAACAACTCCAAAAAAGGATGACTACAGAATCTTTGTTTGCAATACTACTGATAAATAAATATAAAATTTTAGTTACAAACGGTTTGTTTAAAGATGTTTTTAAATGTTTTCTAAATTGTTATTTATCATTTTATATCTTATCACGTTTGATTGCCGTTAAATTGTTTGAGTTATAACAGTTGGAATATATAATGAGATTTTTTTCCAGCATATTAATTATGTTCAAGGAGGGACATGGGTATTGGTCTTCGTACCCGCATTAAACAATAATTATGCTCGCGCTAAGCTCGCAGATTTAAAAAAAACCGGGTTTTAACCCAGAAACCAGTGCGTTTTCCACAGAAAGTGTTTTAAATTGTATATATTGTATATCTAATATAACATTTTGCAATTTACACTTGAATTTAATTTATAAAAATATTTTGTAATTCATATGAAATGCGTATATAGGAGGTTATATAGGATATAAATCTGTTTTACGTTGTTTGTTGAAGGGAAAAATTCAATTTGAACGGGGTTTTACAGTACAATTTGTGATAGCCAAAGCTGATAGGAAGTCAAACTATTTAACGCGTTAACACATTAAATTCTTAAACGTTAACGCATTAATGTACGTTAATTTCCATATAAGTTTAGATTTAGCAAAACAAACCGTCTATGGTTTAGATAAGATCCTATTGGTATGTTTGCATTTCTATACCGTCGACAGTTGGATATTATTGCAAGAATCAGTTAATTCTATTTTGAATGTTAGTTTTTGATAAATCGTGTCATTTAGTATTTATCTTAATGTGAGAAACCGTTTTTTTTACCGTGCTCACAAATAAATCTATTATTCGCTTCAAAATTTTAAATTATATTCCTATTTAAACATTTAAACATATAATTTATAAAATACAATTTATTTGAAATTGCTAGATTTCAGATAATTTGTACAGAAGTAATTTATTAAACAAAAACAACAAATTTATTCATTCAGAAGGCTATACAGTTGTCATTTTCATGAAGAATAGGTTCCATAAATCATTGTTATTTCAGACCTTATGCGCAACTCAATACTAAAGCATCAGTTTTCAAATCAATATAAGACGTCATTTCTCCTAATGCTGATATTGTGATCATACCTCTCAAGTATCCTCTGGCGACAAACCACAGAACTAAACGGACACTTTAAATTTAATGTGTAAAAGCTATTTTGACTCACATTTTTGTGTTGATTAAACCTTAATGCGTTAACGACTTAACATGTTTCAGCTCTGATGATAGCTATATACTGCATATTATTTTCAAAACGAAACAGTTTTCTTCCAGATCACATTTTTTCGCTGAGTTTTTTATTGTTTTAAATTCCGAGATTATGCTTGTTTTTCATTCTTAAAAGCAATGTAAGCGAAAGATTAATTTAAGAAAAAATGCAAAATGCAAAGTAATAGCATAATTTATGAGGTTAATCGCATATTTGGAGAACATTTGCATTGATGAAACGATAAACGATAACAAAAATATGAGACATTTGAACTAGCAGTTAGGGCAAATTTAATCAAAAATCATCTTTCTGATTGGCCTGTGGTAGTAACGCTCTCTAAATTTTTAAAAACCTTTTGTGTCTGAAGAATATGTCTAAAAATGTCAAGGTACCAGTAGAGTTAACCTTAAATAAAGATCAGGAGGCTTCTACAATTATTAGGTTTTTACTGTTCTTACTGAACCTATTAAGATTCGAAATCCGGATAAAATGTCGCTTTTACTCTTGTTTACTACTGTTACATTGAAAAAATAACCTGAGTGATTCTTTTTTGCTCTCGCCAGATTTTCGAGATTGAGACTAGCTGGTTTTTTCCTGCAGTCCAGGTTATTAAAGCACTATTGCAGTTGTTAAAAACATTATTTTCTATAGTTTCACGATAGTTTTAGTTTAATGTATTGTTTTTAAACCAGTCACAGTTTCTCACATAACCAAAACACTTTTTAGAGTTTTTTTAGATAATACTACATTCACATGTGTCATAAAAACTTAATTTAGAATATTCCCACAAACGACTAGTTTTTCATATCCAAAATATCCGAAATGTGCATAAAATTATCAAACTTACATTTTTGTTGTTTAATTGAATTACAAATTTTAGTTTTCTTGCTAAAAAAAGCTTTTCAAATAGCATTGGGTTTCAAATGTGCACACCTGTGTACACACGTATTTGTTGCATGGTTTTCAATTTTGTTTTTAACATAGAATAATTGGCTTGTTTAAAGCACAATCGCAAATGGTGCTCAAAATATTGGTAAAATTGAAGTACAAGAAAGGATTCAGGGGTGTTTTGGGTTACTTGCCACCATCCTTTTTCTATTTGACGTTATTCACGCAAGCTACATTTCATGTTGATAACTATTTCATTTTTTTGAAATTACAAAAATTGAAAAATGTAAAACACCTTGTTTGATGCTTATTGTTAACGTACCACCGAGTAGATATTTAATTTCACGTGACTGATCAGGTACTATTGGCCAGTGAAACAATCAGGTTTTGCTAATGAGAGACCATCCGCTTATGTACCTATGTGTCATTATCTAAACTAAGCGAAAATACAGTGGTTTTTATGAAAATAAAGGCTTTTGCTATTAATATTATCTTAATGTAATATAGTGTTAGCAAGCAATAACACATGAAGAAGTTTTTCGACGTTGAAGCACCCTCTCAACTTGTTTGTTGACATATTTGCAAAATGAGCTTGGATTCATGTGGTTAGGCTCTTGGCCGTGTTACTGAGCGATGAATTACTTTTAAAAACCTAGAATACATGCTTTAGCAAATGATTGTATGTTTTATTGTACAATGTAATTTAAGATCCACAATATCTGTTTGAATATTGCTAGTGTTTAGGGTGCGTAAATGTCAATAAAGTCAAAATGTTTTTTGCTGAAAAACCCATTACAAAATTTGTTTAAACCTGGAAAAACGAATTTTGCAATTCTTTAGAATGGTTGGAAGATCAAATAAAATATGGTTAAAATCCACTATTTTTGTGAAAAGCCTATGGACATTTGAATTCAAATCTAACTGAATGTTTTAATGCTATCTTAATCAAAATTTTTCACAGTTTCGAAAATGTTTAGGAAAGGATCGTCATTTTTCTGTTGAAGAACACAAAATATTGCTTAATGTAATGTTATTAATTAACATTTAATATGCAAGCAATACACTATAACATGTTTTATGCAATACATAATCAATTTAAATCGTTTTAACATTAGTTTAAAATATGGTCAAAATTTCTTAGTTATTGCTCAATATTTATGTCAAATATAGAATAAGTTTTGCACATAATGAAACATTTGAAGAGATTTACGTGTGCTTAAAGGTAGAGACTTGTGCGCGGATATTTTTGGCGTCTGATCCCCTTCCGATCTCCCTGAAGAAAGAATAGCTCGCTTTGGCCCGCCCGTAATATTATTTTTACTGGCAATGCCTTCCCTTATAAATTAATAACCACCTGCATAATCATTGATCTCAGCCTTAATGTTTAAAGAAAACAAAACAGCATAAACAAAGATTTGTGAAACATGAAATGTCTTAATCAATGTTAAAACATGAAAAATAAACTTTTTATTTATTAGAAATTCAAAATAGCTTTTTTTTTTAGCAAAAAATTGAAAATCAAAAAACTAAGCAAAAGTGAAAATCGGATAATTGAATACACACTTCTGATATTTGGACGGGAAAGACTGTAGTAGTCATAATAGAAAACGTCAACTAAAAATGAAATGGAATTTGATATAAATTTCTCAGTATAGACAACGAATAGTTGAGATGATCAATAACGCATGTTTAGAGTCTAAATGAAAGGTACTACGAATAAAGAAATTATTAATGTCAAATGCCAATAATTTCGTTATTGATTCTTATACAGTTGTATGCTAATTGCAGTGTGTGAATTAACCTTTCCTTATTTTTTATTCTTCAATACATTTCATTATGTTTATATTGGGAAGGAATAAAATTTATCATATCGAAATACAATGATCAACTGGAAATTTTAATTAAAACTTTTTGCTTGCGTCAAAAGAATATAAGTTATATCTGGAAAGGAAAAGCATGCCTGTGCCAAAATGTAACATTAATCCAAAGGCAGATTTAGAATCAGAGGTAAAAATGGTCTAAAACTAATGAGTTTGTTTCGAAGACATTAAAAAATAATTTGTACACATAGCATTATATACTAATCTAAAAAATTGTGGTTTAGTTGCGATGAACTTAAAATTGATTTTAATTTTTGCTTTGTAGAGTTGCCGCACTATTGCAATGCATAGGAAAACCTTTAGAGACTCTCAAATATTCCCTTTTGTGCACTTTTTCTGCAGTTCTTGTTTGGGTGAAATTGTAAAGACAAAATTAAAATCGACTATCCTATTTGTAGGGCTACGTCAAATGTTGGCAGTTGGAAGAAAGATTTTCGCACTCAAGAATTTTTAGAATACTTTGACAAACTCAATCGTCATGATCTTTCTGATTTAATAATCTGTGGCGATTGCGAAGGCGAGGTAAAATCTGTTGATGTACCTTTCTGCAAGGACTGTTCAGAAACACTGCGTTTGGAATGTTCTTTGCACCATAAAAAGTCAAAGAAATCAAAATCCCATAGTGTGTCTTCACTTATACCTGAAAGTGCACTAGTGTGTTCGAAGCATAATGAAAAATTTGATTTTTTTGCAAAAATTCGACTGTTTGTTATTTATCTGCAGTTCCTGTGCTTTTCTGGAACATCAGGGTCATAGGATTTGTACAGTTGATGAACTAGCCCAAGAATACATGGATGAGATTTAAATTTTCTTAATAGTCAAAATTGAATGATGTTCATAAGCACATATGCAAACTCAAAAACAAAAAAATTTTGAGGTAGAAGTTATAGAAATTAGGGTACTGCTCAAAACAAGACGTGGTTTTTTTTGGAGACAATCAGCAAGTTATACAATGAACAGATTGCTGTTTTAGAATCAAATCAAAAAGTTTTTTCAAGAAAAATGGATGAAGGCAGTCATCGAATATACAGAACTACATGATGGTTTACTCACCATGAAACAATCATGTGAAAATTCTTTCAAGAATGTGTCTAAATATCAGTTAATCAAAGATTATCTACAGTTTCAAAATCCCATTAACAATTTATTATCTTTTAAATGAAGATTTCACATTGAAAGATACAAAGCGCCCGTATGTAGTTTCCAATATTTGTATTTATAGCCGACTCAATTGTGCTGTTTATGACTTCCAATGTAAAGAGTTGCTTATATTAGTGCAAAATAATGCGAATCATTCTTATTAATGTATCTGAAAATGGTAAATTCAAGAGAACCATGTGTAAAACTTCAAGTTTTGACTATGTATGCAGTTTAGCATTACTGCCCAATATAAGACTGCTGTTGTTTGGAATAAACCAATGTGTACATGGCTTATCATTGTTGTCAGAGAATGCGACGGGGAGTTCCGATTTTTTAATTTTATTTTGCCATGTGGAAGATGTTGAATTGGTCAGTGGAACGGCTTGCAAAAAGTTCATTTATTTTTATTGTTACAATAAGTGTATTTACAGGGTTGATTCAATTACTATGGAATCACGCAGATCTTACCGGCGGTCACCATGCTTTGCAATTGCCATGACTGCAAGCAACGATTGTGAACACATTCTATTTTTTAGCAATTATTTCAAAGGTATTTGCATATTTTCTTTTGATCAAGGAAGGGTTTTAAAAAATAGAATTTTCAATGATTTTATCGGGGTTGTGCTTTTCCTTCTGATGATATCCTTATTGTATATCGTGGTGATTCTTGTTCTTTTGATGTATTCAGTTTAAAAGCATGTAAACATATAAAAACAACGTGTATACCAATATACAACCGATTCGAAATGTCCCTAAGATATCTTTATTAATCGCGCGATCTTCTCAATCTGTTTTTGCAGCACTCGATTTAAATGGAAACTATGATATTTACTTAGTATTAATCTAGTTTGACATCTTTTGTTGTGGCCACTGTCACAAGCTGCTCTACGTTTTGTAATTATACTTCAGTTATATATTGTGAAAGAAAACATTAATGTTTCAATGTTAAACATTCAAATGTTTTATTTTTGTACTGTTGTGATGATTAGCCGCGTTGCAATGCAATTTGTTTTTTAATATTATAGTTTTAGAAAGAACATAAATATAGTGTGCGTGGAATGCTTTCTGCATCATATGAAAATATCTAAATCGAGGTTTCATGACGTTCATTCATTTACATGCTCAATAAATATTTGTTGAATAGTATAGGCTAGGATCGTACCATTTTTTATAACTTGAAATGTTGGCAATTGAAAGAAAGATTTCCCATGCTCCATTTAAGACAGTAAGAGATGTGAATATATATGTTTACGAAACAATGAAGCCTTCAATAGGTTGAATTGTACTTTTCGTGACTTTTCTTAAAGTTGATTTGAGAATATTCTGGTGAAAAATTTTCTCAAGATTATTGTTCGAAATTGTGAGGGCTTCATTATTTTAACAGACGTCAAAACAAAAATTTCAAATCATGTAAGTTTCGGCATTTGTACACTGATCCATCTTAAATATTGACCAATCCAGTTACCAGTAATTGAAAGTCGACTGATGAATAATTAATTTTAAAGCGTCGGCCACCTGCCATGCGTGTATTTTGCAGACTATTTATTCTTGTTACGGAGGATTTTCTTTTGCAATTGCTGAATTTTTCTTCTAGACTATCCTTAGGCAATTTATCGAAAGTGATTTTTTGAGATTCTAAAAATTTTAATAAAAATTTTAATATTTTCAGCTGGTCTGTGACAGGGCTTTCAAAGTTTGACGAAAATAAATTTTGAACTTTGAATATTAAGTTCAAAGTTTGATTTGAAATTTTGAACGTGTGAAAATTTGATTTTCAATTTTGATATTTTTCTTAGAAATAATTTTTACATACAAAAAATTCAAATTTATTAGACTGATTTGTAATTAAATATACATGTAGAAATGTGTAAAAACCACATAATGCATATTTTACCTATATTTGTTTAGCAATATGGAGTATATATAGTAGAACATAAATTAACCATACTTAGTACATTGTTTATATAGAATGAAAATATTACTATTGTACTTATTGCATAGAGACATAATTTGTAATAAAAAATCCTTGACGCTTAAGAATGTTGAAATTGCTTATTTAACCCTATTCCAGTTGGGCTTTTTTATGTACGTTAAACAGTTGGGGGGGCAAATTTGCCCCCCCCCC
>CABFPE010000087.1:1377236-1405013 GCA_900660155.1 Hofstenia miamia
CAAAAATATTGTGCTATAGCCTCAAAAAACTAGGTATTTTAAAGTTTTTTTACCGAAATTTTGCCAATAGACCTCTGGAAAATGCTTACAGAGGAAAAAGTACAGGTCCTTTTGACTCAAAATTTTCAGGGATTGGTTATAGATAAATTTTGTTCACTGAGTCGAAAAATTTAGTTGTGTAATGGGGTCTAAAAAAAGTTATAAAAAATCTAAAGACAATTACCCCCCCCCCAACTGGAATAGGGTTAAGTATTCCAGGTAAATCAAGAAAACAAAGCACTATACATGATAGTCACAAAGCTTGCAAAATGTGTTCACTGATAGCTTAATCAAACATGCTAAATAAATTACTCCTAGAGTTTTATTTAAATGAATGAATTTAAAAAGCCCTTATTAATGCCTCTCAGAGGTCTTCATTTTAACATCACTAATCATTCTAAATTTTTTATATATTTAAGAATTTACCATAAAATAATATTGGGGAAATTTAATAGTGTTGATGTGTAATTTTCGAAAAATTTGATTATCAAGGTTTGCTCTTTAGACTCTAAAGTTTGGTTTGAAATTTGAATTTAGAATTTTATAAAATGTGATTCGAAAGTTTGGAATATTTGCACAAATTTGAAAATTTGATTTGAAAGTTTGATCATTTGAATTTGATTTGAAAGCAGTGGTCTGTGACATAGATTTTTACAATTTCCGGAAAATTGAGGATTTAGACTTGAATTTATAGCTTAAAAGAAATAAAATATCAAAAATTGTACAGAAATTTAGAAATTGAATAACAAAAATTGTACAGAAATTTAGAAATTGAAACTTGAAAAGCACTCAAATTGATTCATTGACTGAATTAGTAAGGTTCGTAGGTATAATTACTAGTTCAAAAATGTTTTTAAAAAATTTTCTTATGGCGATGATGACGTCATCTTATGATTACACTATTGGCCATTTCCATTTTTTGTCGTTTTCCTAAAACGATCTTTTCAATCTTGTTTTGTTGAACATTATTCAAATGGAGGCTTTAAAATTTCCTTGGTTGTGGTTTAGTCTCACATCTTTTTTTACATTTCGTTTTAGCCGTCTTTGCGAACTAGTTTAGATTTGTCTACACTTTGGAATTATTTTTCAATTGGATTTTATAGATGATGCAGTAAAGCAATATACACAAATACATGCTGATTTACCCACTATTGCAAATAGCCCTGTGAAAATTCTGTTCAGAATTTCTGGCTATCAGTTCATCTTAGATTATCGAAAGTCGCAAAATCCCACTGAGAATCTTTTATCATTTCAGGAGCTAATTTATATTGAATTTCGTATACTCTCTTTAGCACAAGATGCCTTTTTATTTATTCACTTATGTTATTATTTTTTGAATACTCTGTACGATTTTTTGATCACGCTGTTATTTTCTTTCATTTATCACTCTAGCGTAACTTAAATTTTTGATCAACTTTTGATTAAGTGTTTCTTAACGGCCATGTTGTTATTGGTTTCATTATTATTTTTTGCGAAACATTATGTTATTATAAGGCTAAATAAGATTGTTATCAATAGATATTTCGTTTAGTTTCATATGGGTTCTATTATGATGTTTGTAAAATCATAATTTTAAAATATTTTCGAAATGCTTCTCAAGATTAATGTAGTCCTAAATGGAAACATTTTCTCAATTTTAATCTTATATGTAAGTGTTGACATAAGCAACAACTATTAAATATAAAATTTTCAATCTAACTGTTGCCTGTGATTTACGATTGCGTTTTTACGAAAATAATTGTAATTAGTATGAGACATATTAATTGGAGTGTACATAGAATTTAAACCTGTTTCACGTTTTTGTTTAATCTTTATACGTTAATTGCAAACGGGGGCATGATTTACTAAAACATCTTTTAGTAAGTCATGACGGGGGTTTACTTTACTCTTTGTCATAGCTGCATGCAATATATGTCAATCTTTATAAAGTTTAATTGCGATAAGACAACGATTGATTATTAATAATTAATAACTTTTGTTTTTCAGAGTTTGCACAATATTGCAGTGCATATGGAATGTTTAGTCTGTTCAATTTGCTTGGAAACATTTAAAGATCCTCAAATTCTCCCTTGTCTTCACTCATTCTGCAGTACTTGTTTGGATAATACATGTAGGGACAGCATTAAATTTGATTGTCCCATTTGTAGAAATACGTCAGATGTTGGTAGTTGGAAGAAAGATCTTCGCGCTCAAGAGTTTTTAGCATATCTTAGGAACTTTAATCTACATGATCTTTCTGATTTAAAAGTCTGCAGTGATTGCGAGAGCGAAACAAATTATGCTGACTTGCATTTGTGGAAAAATTGTTCAGAAACATTTTGTTTAGATTGTTCCCTGCATCACAAAAAATCAAGGAAATCAAAGTCTCATGCTGTCTATTCACTTATACCTGAAAGTGTGCAAGTTTGTTTAATTCATAATAAAAAATTGGAATTTTTTTGCCAGAACGTTACTTGCTCTTTAGCAATTTGCAGCTCTTGCGCTATTCTGGAACATCAGGGTCATAAAATGTGCACAATAGATTGTAAGGCCCAGCAATACATGGAGGAAATTTCCAAATTTTTTATGGAGAATGACACAAAATTGAAGGATATTCAAGAGCACATTTGCAGAGTTAAAAACAGAAAAATCCGTTTTGAGGAAGAGGTTGAAGAAATTAGGCTATTGTTGAAAACAAGACGTGATTATCTTTTGAAAGGTATTAATGAATCATACACTGAACAGATTGCTGTTTTAGAATCAAATCAAAAAAAGTTTTCAAGTAAAATGAATGAGGCTGTCAAAGAATGTACAAAGTTACATGAAAATTTAATCGCTATTAAACAATCATGTGAAAATTCTTTCAAGAATCTGTCTAGTTATCAGTTTATCAAGGATTTTCGACAATTTCAAATTCCCACTAAGGATTCATTATCTTTTGATCAAGAATTTTATTTTGAATTTCCTATACTCACTTTAAAATATGATGATGTGAACATGAGATCTCTTATTGGTCATGTCGATTCAATTATCAATGAAGATTTTAAATTGAAAGATACAAAGCAAGCATATGTAGTTTCTACTGTTTGGAAATCTAAGGAAATCAATCGTGCTGTTTATGACTTTCAATGTAACGAGTTGGTTACTTTTGAAAAGAGTAACCTCAAATATTCTCTTGTCAAGGTTTCTGAGCGAGGTATAGTCAAGAAAAGTACGTATGATCTTACATGCATGCGTTTCATCAGAAGCTTGGCGTTACTACCCAATGCAAGACTGCTTTTACTCGCGAAGAAGATAGGTAATAGTAGTTTATCGCTGCATTTGTTGTCAGAGGATACGACCGGATATTCCGACTTTCCAATTTCGTTTTGCGATGTGAAAGATATTGAATTGATCAGTGGAACGCCTTGCAAACAGTTTGTTTATTTTTATTGTAACGATTACTGTGTACACAAGTTTAATTCAATTAATTTTGAATCTCGTAGATCATGTGTGAATTTACCCTGTGCTGCAGCAACCATGGCCGTAAACGAAAATTGTGATTATATTGCATTTTGCGTTAAGAATTTCGAAAATATTTACATATTTTCCTTCGAGCAGGAGAATCTTTTAAAAGTTTTTGAAAATCCAGGTGCATGGTATCTTCATTGTACGTTTCTTTCAGACGATATTATTATTGCGTATTCACAGCATTTGAAAAGTTTTGAAACTTTTAGTTTAAAGGAAAATAAGAGTATTAAAAGAATTTCTTTGCCATGTCAACAGTCGGGTCAAGATTATCCTCAAATAAATTCATTAATCGCACGATCTTCTCGTTCTGTTTTTGTTGGACTTTACGACAATCAGAATCATGAGATTTTGTTGGTAGCTGTTTAGTTTACACATCTTAGTATAACAGTAATAATATATTTATTTCCTTGCGTTGCAACTTCTTTAATTATAGCAAGAAAATAGAAGAGTAATCTTCGGTCGAACATGTACATAGTTAGGGTCTGGACTGGATACAACCAGATGACATTCCAGATTAGTCTGAACATAAACATTCATCCATTACGTATCGTGAAATCAAACAGGGGCGAAAACAACAACTCCTTGACGAAGGTAATAACATGGTTGCTGTTAGGAAAATATTTCCCTTCCCATTCCCATGACATTCCCATGATAAAACGATGGAATTCCCATATTTTCTTATAACTAAGATATTTGTAGCAAAATTTCTCACAAAATCAGTCTCATATCATGTTTAGCATATATTCTAAATTTATAATTTTCGAAAACAGAATTACTCGATTTTGATTATGATGTCTGCCGAATTACATGTATTTTCTTTCAAAATGCAATCTATATTTCGCATTTTAAATAACAATGTAACATTCTATATAAATCTTCGCCAACTGAGGTAAAATACAATGCGATCACAAATATTAGTTAACTCTATCTCGGCTGGGCTTTTTCACTTTTAAATTCCCCGTCATTGATACAAATCCTATTCATCACCAGCATATGCCTGAATACTAAAGGAACAAACAAATCGATATTCTGGTGTTCTGACGCCATAATTTGCACTGATGTCAGCAAATTGACTGCAATACCAAAACATTTAAAAAATGTGTTTCAAGACCACAATAACGCTATTTAAAAGGGTAATGATTCGATGTCATCCTGAGCTGACGTTCTGAAACGAATTTATCGATGAAGATAGCAATAAAAAACTAGATTTTAGAATAATATGTGTATAACTATAAAAATATTGAAAATATAATTTCTATTTTTAGACGTTTGTGTTGCTAACAATATTTTAGAAAGAGTCAGGGTTAAATCTTCTTTCAAATTCGAGTTTAATTATATTTCACAAGGGGGTGCTGAGAAAGCACCGCCACCACTTCTACCTCGATTGTGATTGGATTAAATGTGTTGTTGCATCATACAAGCTTTTTTTAGACACGTTTTTGGAAATGTTTGAAATATATTTTGCTGCAAACTACAGTCGGCTTTGAACACAGCGCTAGCCAATGACTCAACAGTTGTTGATGACACAGGAATAGAGTAAATAAATCTTGAAAATTTATCAGAACAGGCATATGAAAGACATTTTCCAGAATGAAATTGGGTATTTAATGCAGCTTTGCATTTAAATTTTCCTAATTATTTCCCATTTCCAATGAGAAAAATATTTGATTAAGTTCCCATTATTTTAACTTGGGAAATTTCTCATGCGATTCCCATGAGAATCCATCCCATTTCTATCAGCAGTCCTAGGTAATATAAAGAAGCAAAAACAAATTAAGTACTGTAAAATCTTTTCGTTTCATTGAAAAAGTAAGGCCCGCAAATCTCTTTGATTGCTAATCGAGGACTCCGATCATTTTTATTTTGTTTAAGGGATTATTAGCATTTTTCATGTAATGAAATAGTCTGCAACGTAAATCTTCCCAACGATTAAATAAGGATTTTGTGTACTTCAGAGTAAATTCGGCTTAGTTATTCTGAAAAATCTCTTTTGTATGCATTTGATCTTTATATTTTGCCTGTCTGTAATACTATTATGCTACTATCGGCAACAGTATTTTAAAGTTAATTTGATTAAAGCAAATATGCATAATATTTCTTGCTGGACAACACTGAAGATAAGTTGTTTAATGTATTTTTTGTCACTTTACCAGGTAGTTGATTTATATGCTCATCCAATTTTGGATTGTTTAGGATCGTAGCTACAAATAATTTCTTTGACATGATTGCTTTTGTTATTCACAATCAATGTCAGTTTCTTGTGATAGATTTTTAATTTTTTGAAAATGTAATATAATTGCTTTAGTTTTACTACTATTAAGAACAGCGCTATATTCAGGAAACTATTCATTTGTTATCCCGATAATTTTGACTTTATTCTTCATTAATAGAAGGGAAATATCACATGAAAAAAACTTACAAATACTGTCCTAATATTGTTTGTGGAGGTACTCCAGTGTAGATTATATTCCAGTCTAATGCAATTCCACAGTGAATTTTTATCCTGTTTCCTGTTGCTTAAAAAAGAAACTATTCACTTTATTTTTCGTCTTTTACATTCCTGCAGCTTCAAATCGTTAAGTCGAAATAAAAGTACCTTGAAAATTTTTATATATTTTATAAAGGGGTTATACTAACATTAGATCTAAAAATATCCCTGTCATGGCCACTTCCTGATTCTTGTATTTTTTCTTTTTTACAAGTCATATTTGATCATGTGACCATTTCGTATTAGATATTTCATTATTTCATTTTCCGTTTAAGTTCGCACATCACCTACGATCTTGGGTAAAACCCGTTTTGACATAATTGAGCTATCATCTTGTATGAATTTTCTAATTGTATGAGTCGTTGCCTTTTACAATGTAACCAGAAAACAAACGTCTAAACTCACGAAATTTTCATAGTATTATTTGAAATACCTTCAATGTACCTGGAGATCGATGCAATCGGAACCGGACACATGCGTTTCAAATTTAATTAATTAAAGGAAAATATACAATATCCAATTTCTCAATTTAACTGATGCTTGATTTACGTTCCGTTTAATTTTTAGGAAAATAATTGAAACCCATTTATCGTGGTTTATATAGAAAATTAAAGTTATTTCCGGTTAGTTGTTTAAGTTTAAAATAAATAATAGTAAATGGGTTTTTTCTTACTATTTGTGTAACTCTGTAGATGTAGAGTGTATTACATATTAATCTTAAAAATTATGGATAATTTGCCTTACGCGTGCGATTTATTTAAATTATTGACGGTATTTATTTTTCAGATTTCACGCGCTTTTGCTGAGCATATGGAATGCTTGGTGTGTTCAATTTGCCTGGAAACCTTTAAAGACCCTCAAGTACTCCCTTGTCTTCACTCGTTCTGCAGTTCTTGTTTGGATACGATAAGCAAGAACAAAATTAAATTCGATTGTCCTATTTGTAGAACTACGTCAGATGTTGGCAGTTGGAAAAAAGATTTTCGCGCTCAAGAATTTTTAGAATACTTTCACAAACTTAATCCTCATGATATTTCTGATTTACAAATCTGCAGTAATTGCGAAAGCGAAATAAATTATTCTGATGTGCATTTGTGTCGAGACTGTTCAGAAACACTTTGCTTGGAATGCTCCCTCTACCATAAAAAATCAAAGAAATCAAAAACACATACTGTTTATTCACTTATACCTGAAAGTGCACAAGTATGTTCGAAGCATAATAAAAAATTGGAATTTTTCTGCCAAATCGCTGGCTGCTCTTTAGCGATTTGTAGCAATTGTGCCATTCTGGAACATCAAGGCCATAAAATGTGCACAATAGATGATCAAGCCAAAACATACATGAATGATATTTCAAAATTTTTCTTAGACCATGAGTCAAAACTAAATGATGTTCATGAGCACATTTGCAGACTTAAAAACAGAAAAGTCCGTTTTGAGGAAGAAGTAGAAGAAATTAGGGCCCAGCTAAAAAATAGACTCGATTCTCTTTTGAAAGCTGTCAATGAGGCATACAATGAACAGATTGCTGTTTTAGAATCAAATCAAAAAATGTTTTCATGTAAAATGGATGAAGCAGTCAATAAATATGCAAAACTACATGATGATTTAATCACTATTAAACAATCATGTGAAAATTCTTTCCAGAATCTGTCTAGCTATCAATTTGTCAAGGATTATCAACAATTTCAAAATCCAACCAAGGATTTATTATCATTCAAGGAGTCATTTTATTTTGAATTTCCGATACTTACTTTCAAATATAATGATGTGAACATGAAAAATTTTATTGGTCATGTCGATCAATTATCAATGAAGATTTTGAATTGAAAAGTCTACAATATGCACATGTAGTTTCTACTATTTTTAAATCTAGGAACATTCCTAGTGCTGTTTATGATTCCCAATGCAGAGATTTACTTGTCTTCGAAAGGGAAAATGATAAGTATTTTCTCATTAAGGTATCTGGAAAGGGTACGCTGAAATCAACTATATGCGATATTACCTCCACTGACTTTCAAAAGGCAGTTGATATTGCACGCATTCAGTGTGGTGATATGCGAAATGTTGTACTGAAATGTATGGCATTGCTGTCCAATGGAAAAATACTTTTGTTCATACAAAAATTACCTCATGATACATATTTTCTTTTGTTACAAGAAGATATGGCCCAAGCTTGCGATTTTTCTATTTCATTTTGCGATGTCCGATCTATTGAATTGATTTCCGGAACGCCTTGCAAACAGTTTGTTTATTTTTATTGTAAGGATAACTCCATATACAAGTTTGATTCAATTAGTTCTGATTCGCGCAGATCTGTTGTACGGTTACAAGACGTTGTAACATCCATGGCTGTAAGCAAAAATTGTGATCACATTGCGTTTTGCAGTTTTCAACAGATTTTCGTTTTTTCCTTTGAACAAGCAACGATTTTAAAAGTTTTTCAAAATTATGCTTGGTATCACTGTTCTACTTTTTTATCAGACGACAATATTATAGCTTATGATCAAAATAGTAATGCTTTAGAAGTTGTCAGCTTAAAAGAACCTACGCCTATCAAAAGGAAGTGGTGTTTGTTTAGGGATAAGCCAACTCAGGTTTCAATAATAGCCCGAACTTCCCAATCTGTTTTTGTTGGACTTCTTTACAATGGAAATTATGAAATTTGGCTGGTAGCCGTCTAGTTTACACAATTACAATTTCTATATATGCATTGTGTCAACTGCTTTTGACTATTGTAGGTTATCGAAATATATTACAAAGAAAAACGATGACTTGCAAAGTAAATCTTCTCTCATTTCCCTTATGATCACAAAGCAGCTACTGACATTCACCGGAATTTATTCTGTTTCCTGGCACACATCTTGTTCTCAAGGTTATCTTACTTTTCCCTCCAAAATCCCAAGCATTTTCTTGCAACAGGACATTAACTATTATTTCATTGTCCACTATTCAAATTCTAAACTGGAATTCACCTTTATTATGATAATATATAATTAATATGCATATTGGAAAGTTATTTTACATTTTAAAACCAGAATATAGTCTATATCAGTGTTGTCGTAGATCGTACAATCCCTAAAAATTTACATGGATCGATCTAAAAAGGATTTATATCCTCCAGGAATATTCCCCGGAAAACAAATTAAAGCAATTCTTGGTGTTTTGAACACCATATAGGAGAGATGTATGCCGCTTAAGCAAAATTAATATTTTGATTATTATAGCACACATGTAATTAGTTTTCATGCTGTAATGTGATTGGTACACACGTATAATATTGTATAAAATTGTTGAGAGTTTATTTTCAACATCCATTTTCAGCACTGTACTTAAAAATATATCTTAAGTTTTTGATTCACAATGATCGATTGGAGATCTATAAAATATCTTTTCTGTTCTATATCCAGTGGATATCCATGGATTGGATGGATTCATGTCTAAATCCAGATTCACTGCAATCCTGGAATATATCGTTAGTTGCCAGAATAACGGTTTTTGATGAATAGAAACTTGCTTGTTAACCCCAATCAAAGCTATGCAGGTACGACTGAAGCAATAATTCGATTGGGTAGAAAAATAATAAATTAATTGTGGTAAATATTTTCTTAATTTTTCTCATATTTTCTTTCGAGCAAGAAAAGATTTTAAAAATGATTGGAAATCATAGTTCATTTTATCGTCATTGTACGTTTCTTCTGAGTAACGTTATTATTGAGTATTCAGATTGTATTTAATAGTTTTCAGACTTTGACTTTAAAAGAAAATGATTATGAATTTGCCACGTCAACAGAATTTTCAAATGAAATCACTAATTACACGATCTTCTCAGTCTTTCTTTAGTGAACTTTGCGACAATAACCGAAATCATGAAATTTGGTTAGTAGCTGTCTAGTTTACACGTCATTGTCAAGTCTACAAACACCCAAACCTATTTTCAGCCTTTTATATAAATATTGTATCTCGTATATTCAGGATTTTTTGAAATCTATTGTTAGAAAAATGTTTCAATTTGCAGAATTCTTAAAGTATTTTGCTTATGTGCTTCAATTAAGATTATTTTGTAAAGCACGATATTATAAGAGCTTCCTTGTGTAGAGCTTCAAGCTACATTATCATATTATTTTTTCTAGTAGATGATCAGAAGTAACGTTCGAAAGACTTTCAAACTGTATTTTCCATCTTTGCACAGGTTGTTAACAACAGACTTCGCAGTGAATGTCTTGTTGAATTGACCGATGAGGACTCGTGTACTCTGATAAATTAGAACGTGTCGAAAGTGTAATTTGTCGGAATACAGTGCATTTTTGTCATGGTACTTTGATTTTATTTGAAACAAAGAATAGTTTCCATTAAAGGTTTTTCTTCAAGCAATAACATGAACAAAGTGTGCCGTGAATTTGAAAAAAAGTTGAGAAATCTATCAGGTGACATTTTACGAGACAACTTTTGAATAATTTTCAAGGCAACTGAAACAAATAAACGAATATAAAATTATCATATTTTTATGTATTAAATTTGAGCAGCATTTAACACTGTTTTCAATTGTTTTAAGTAGTACAACATATTTTTATTTTCGACTGTTACTTCTGCGCCACCCTGTATTTATTATTTTCAAAGTTTAAGTAAATTACGTTTCTGTCTTAAAGAAATCTCAAGTTCAAATCATTCCATAAAACGATTTTAAATTCCTTTAGATCGCACTCGTAATCGAAAACGAGATTTTAAAATTTCACTTTAAGTGTAAATTTTAATGACTTTACCTACCTTCACAATTTTTTTTTGCTAATTATTTATGATTTGTTTTAATTTATATGAAGATAATTGCTTATTAGTAAGTATATAGCATGTATATTAGAATGTATATAGAATTCCTAATTAGAAACAAGCCAAGCTTGATCGCAACCTTAAATTTACTTGCAACTGTTTCTAGTTTCTAAATTTAGCATATTTTATCATGTTGAATATTTGTACTTAACCTTTCATTTGAGCTTCAATTATTGGCTTAGCTTGTCGAGCCTTACTCAATATAAAGCAAATTAAGCCGACAAGTTATACCTCCTTTCCAAAACGAAGAGTATTAAAAGTAGAGAAATTCAGTTGCGAGCGGGTTTTTAAAATACAGGCTTTGCTCATTTTTGCTTTACTGTATATATTTGGGCATTTATTCATTTTTTATTGCGATGAAATTTTCCTCACCATTTTTTTGTTTTTAGAAATAATAATAATGGCAATGCATATGGATTGCTTAATATGTTCGATTTGTCTGGAGACATTTAAAGATCCTCAGATTCTCTCATGTTTGCACTCTTTCTGCAGTTCATGTTTGGATAATATATGCAAGGAGAAAGTTAAGTTTGATTGTCCCATTTGCAGAAATACATCACATGTTGGCAGTTGGAAGAAGGATTTTCGCGCCCAAGAGTTTTTAGAGTATCTTAGCAACTTTCATCTGCAAAATTCTTCTGATTTAAAAATCTGTAGCGAGTGTGAAAGCAAAATAAATTATGGTGAAGTGCATTTGTGTAAAGAATGCTCAGAAACATTTTGCTTGGATTGCTCTTTGCATCATAAAAAATCAAAAAAGTCGAAATCGCATACAGTTTACGCGCTTGCACCTGAAAGTTCACAAATATGTTCCAAACACTCTAAGAAATTCGAATATTTTTGTCAAAACCTCAGCTGCTCTTCAGTCATCTGCAGCTCTTGTGCTATTCTGGAGCATCAGGGTCATAAGATGTGTACGATAAATGACAAAGCCCAGCAGTATATGGATGAGATTTCCAACTATCTTCATTACAATGAAACCAAATTGAGTGAAATTCAGGAGCATGTCTGCAGACTCAAAAACAGAAAAAATCGGTTTGAAGAAGAAGTTGAAAAAATGAGGCTTCTACTTAATAAAAGACGTGATTTTCTTCTGAAAACTGTTAACGAGTCTTACAACGAACAGATTACTGTATTAGAATCAAATCAAAAAGTTTTTTCAAGAAAAATGGATGAAGCAGTAAATAAATATACAAAATTGCATGCTGATTTAATCAATCTTAAGCGTTCATGTGAAAATTCTTTCCAGAATTTGTCTAGTTTTGAGTTTATCAAAAATTATCGTCAGTTTCAAAATCCTACGAATGAATTATTGTCGCTAGACGAACAATTTTATTTTGAATTTCCTATACTTACTTTGAAACAAGATGTAAAAGTTAAAGCTTTACAAGCAATAAAGCCTTTAATTGGCTACATCGATACAATTGTCAATGAAGAATTTAAATTAAAGGACCCACAATACGCTTTTGTGGTTTCTACTCTTTGTAAGTCCAGACAAATACTTTGTGCCGTTTATGATTGTGATTGCAAGGAGTTGATTGCCTTTGAGGAAAATGGTGCGAAATATTCACTCATTAAAGTTGCTGAAAATGGTACATTGAAGACAACTGCATGTGAGATTAAAAGCCGTGAGCCTAGCTCAAAGAGTATGGCCTTGTTACCTCACGGAAAAGTGCTGTTGCTGATGCATGATTCACTCGGTGATGTGTCTTTACTTTTGTTATCCGAAAATATGACTGGAAGCTGTACTTTTCACATTGCATTTTGCAACGTAAAGGATGTTGAATTGATTTCTGGCACGCCCTGCAAACAGTTTGTTTATTTTTATTGTCGAGATGGCTCTATTTACAAGTTTGATTCAGTCAGTTTTGATTCACGGAGATCTCATGTGCAATTACCAAGCATTGCAACATCCATGGCTGTAAGCAAAAATTGTGATCACATTGCCTTTTGCGGTCAAAACTTTTCCAACATTTTCATGTTTTCCTTTGAGCAAGGAAAGATTTTAAAAGTTTTTGAAAATCACCGTGCTTCGTACCTCTATTCTACTTTTCTATCAGACGACAATATTATAGCTTATACTAAACATTTTAATGATTTAGAGGTTTTCAGCTTAAAAGAACATGCGCCTATTAAAAGGATGTATTTGATTTGTCAAGAACCAATTCAGATATATTCAATAATAGCCCGATCTTCTCAATCTGTTTTTGTTGGACTTCTTTACAATGGAAATTATGAAATTTGGCTGGTAGCCGTCTAGTTTACACAATTACAAATTTTATATAGGCATTGTGTCAACTGCTTTTGACTATTGTAGGTTATCGAAATAAATTCCAAAGAAAAACGATGACTTGCAAAGTAAACCTTCACTCATTTCCCTTATGATCACAAAGCAGCTACTGACATTCACCGGAATTTATTCCGTTTGCTGGCACACATCTTGTTCTCATGGTCATCTCACGTTTCCCTCGAAAATCCCAAGGGAATTCATCCTTGTTATTATGATTGACAATATATAATTAATATAATATAAATATTGGAAAATTATTTGGCATTTTTAAACTAGAATACAGTCTATATCATTAATTGTTTTGTTTTGTTAGAATTTTTCTCACGCTCAGTGGCAGAGTCTATTCCATATGTCAACATTCACATCTAAACCCATTGATAATTAAACTTACGAATACGAACGCCTTTCTAAATCCCGGATCCACTAAATACGTGGCTGATTTAGTAATGAGCGGTTTTAGCATTTTACTTTGAATTCGGTTTCTAGTACAAAACCGCTGTTTTGTTTGATTTTGGTTTAGACTTCCCACACCCTATAATTTTGCAAAAGATTTTTGAAAAATAATGCATGATGTTCAAGTTTGTTTTGTAATAATGAATCAGGTTTTACTTAAATATTAAAGCTGTCAGTTGTCTTGTACTTGTTATCATAATTTTTTGTATAGGGTTTCCAAAAAATGAGTACTAAATTTAATTAGATGTAGTTAAGACATGAAACATAGTTTGTCAAAAAGCAATACGTGTTCAAGCGCGGATTTTGGGAGGGCGTACAGACTTCCATATCGGAGGAAATCACAAAAGTGTTTGTGTCCGTAAATCTAACAATCAATAGGTGTAGAAATGAATTTTGACATAAGGAATACAACTTGCCAATAAACGCGAGAACAATAACATCAAAACACACGAATAATTTATTTTCTAATATTCGATTTCTGAAAATGTTATTTGCATTATAATGTTTTAAACAAATTTTTTTCCCGTTGTAATATTTGGCGTGTCCGGAAAGTCTTACGAATTTCACTGTCACGCACTTAATGTGTGATGCATATGAATTACTGCAACTTTTAAACAATCACACATCATTTAGCCTTTCGCCCACCAATCACCAGCTGCATGACATATTAACACACACGTGCATTGAGAGATATTATGTAGTCATTATTTTCTAAGTGGAGTATCATTATAAAGAAGCTTACAAATTGTAAAGTTCTACTGTTATTTGCATTCACACGAGATTGCAAATGTCACCTCGAGGTATGGGATCCTGAAGAAACTATAACAGATGAAATTTATGTACACTTTGTCAATCAGGCAGGTGAAAATTGGGGAAAATTTCGTACTAAACCAACAAAGAATTGCGAGTTGTGATGGCAGATAATAACGCGTTCCCCCGCACTCTTCTAAATACACTGCTGATTTTTTCATCCGAAGGAAAGTTGCTTAATCCATCTATTATATATTTATCGTTCACTGTATCAAATGCTTTTGTCAGGGATTTCGAATTAAATGAAGTTCCTTCATTCAAAATCGAATGCAATATATTGACTTGTTCGGATGTATTGCAAGTAATATAAGCCTTATATAGTTGAAAAAAGGTTTTCCATCAGAACTTGTATGAAATGATGGATCATAATGTAATTAAAATAATTAATATATATAATAAAACAGTATACATTAGGGGACGGTAATACACTTCATGCATTCGAAACATACATCCAACATTGAGCACCTACACAAACATCCACTCAAACATTGATTATATTATTATATATTATACATATTAATTTGTAGTTATTTGTTCATGTTTACTTTTTTGTCATGTGTTAGTTTGTAGATCTTGTATACATATATTGCGCAATAAATTTGCTCTGACTCTTAGTATGAAAATCATATTATTTTTATTATTATTATTGATCAAAAATTAACGTATTCCTTGATTTACATATTATTTATTTATTATTATTTATTAATAAAGTTAGTGATTTCTACAATATAGAGAAAAAGTGTACAAAAACCCACTAAGTACTAACTGAATTGTTTCTATTTCTTTGTTGCAGAGGTAAAGATACTATAATAGTTCATTTTAGTTTCGAAAAGTATTTTCTATGGATAGTTAAATAAGTTTTTTTTTACCGTTTCTACAAAAACTACTGGAGTTTCACTAAAATCATTTGACAACCTTTTACATAAATTTCATTTAAGATGTTAATAATTTCTTTTACTACAACAATTTATGTAGTTTAATGAAAAAAATACTTTCCTCCATATTCAAGCAATATATCCGATTAAATTATAAGAGGTTGTAAATTAAGATACTATGTTAGTACTTTTGTTTATTAATCTTTAAATGTATTCTTGTAACAAGGCGCTAATTATACTCAGGTGTCCTGAATACCAGAAGTTTAAAAAATATTGCCATTTAGAGTCATTATTATATCAATACTATTTTTTGAAGTAACCATCTTTTGAAATATTGCGACCTTCTGATGTAATGAGTAATATGCCCTACTGCCAAAGTATTATATGTTACGTTTAATAAGTTCTTCCTACCGCGACAACAAATTTAGTAATGTAACTATTTATTACCATAATTTCAATCGCCCTTTTCATCATTTAGAGAACATATCATTTCTCATATATTCAACTACTAAAATTCTCTGCCAAATTACATCACTTACATCAATACAAAGTAAGTTTTCAGAAACGCTCTTTGCTTATATAGTTGGCTGCAAAAAAATGAGACTGAACACCTATTTTTTCACGCTTTGTGGAAACGTATTGAGACGCTTTAGAGGAAAACTATAAAAATAAAAGACAACGAGAATTTTGTGAACTTTAAAATGGTCAAACAAAAAAGTTAATTAATTAAACTGGTACTTCGTAATTATTTGAAAACACTTACCAAACAAATTTTTTTGCTTTGCAAAGTTTCTACTTGATTTCTTCGGAATGGAAACGTTGGAACAGCTTGAAAACGCCTTTGCGACATCGCAAATTTCTCGATCAACTTATTTTCGAAAGCTGAAAAAAATTCGACAAGGAGAATCTCTCAAAAGAAGAAAAGGAAGTGGACGCCCTCGAAAAATTATTGGAAAATTTATTCAGAAAACAGTCGCAATTGCTCTCAAAAATCCCTATATTTCTGGGAAAAAATTGCAAACCGACTTCAAACTGGAGCCGACATCTCTGTGCATGAAACCATAGTTCAGAGAACACTGAAAAAGTGGAGTTACAAAAATTGCAGAAAAAATCGACTTCTGATTACAAAAAAACATCAAGAAAAAAGATTAATTTCGTGAAAGATTGGAAAGACTACACTTTTGAAGATGTTTGGATAACTGATGATTGCGTATTTCAACTACACAGAAACAAAGTACAAGTGTGGTCGTCAAAGAAATGTCCAAGACCAACAAAAGCGGTTCCAAAGTTCGACCAAAAAATTATGGTTTGGGGAGCACTTTCCTATCGTGGGTTTTATTTGAAAATTTTAGACGGAAAAGCCACAATCGACAGTTAAAGATATTGCCAAATTATAGCTGAATTTATGCCTTATGCTGATGCTTTATATGATGATGGATGGATACTCCAACAGGACGGAGCACCCCCGCACACGTCAGCAAAGACAAAAAATTGGTTTTCTGAAAATAATATCCAGTTTTTGCAATGGCCACCAAGTTCTGCTGATCTTTCTCCAATCGAAAACGTGTGGCAGATATTGAAAAATGACGTTGAGAAGAAAAATCCGAAAAATATATCCGATTTAAAAGAAAAAATCCAAGAAAATCAACACATTTTGACATCTGAAATGAAGTCCAATTTAATGAAATCAGTTTCAGTTCGTTTGAATGAAGTTATTTCTACAGGAGGAAAACAAATTAGACTTTAATGCTTTTTACTTATAGTCCTTTAATGTATCTTTAAAATCTTACCTTTCTTGAGTTGTTACGTTCAGTAGTTCAAAAGTAATATGCCTTTTTTCTAGTCTCATTTTTTTTGCAGCCAACTATATTTTAGGGAGATGTTATCTTTCATTTTATATAATATTTCCAAGATCTTTTGTTGCATGATATCATCTGGATATAATAATATATAATCTTTTGCCAATTTTCTTTTAATTCGATTATCATTGCTATTGATAATTTTGTTCATCCAATTGAAAACTTTATTTAATTTTCTTTTAGAATTTTCACATAGATTTGTTAGCAAGTAACAAGAACACATTTATATTTTGATACAACCATTGACTTAAATAACATTGCGATCAATTTTCTTGGTAATAAATCTGTTACTTGATGGTACCAGCCATTTTTTGAATTAAAGAATTTATATGATCTTTGAATTTTAGTTGATTGTCTATTAACACTCCTAAATACTTTATTCTTGGTTGCTCCATTATTTCTTTGTTGTTAAGATACAATTTTGTCTTTGTTTCGCTTTTTGTAAATTTATTCATCTGTGAGTTGTTTCCAATCTTCTACTGTATCCAAAAGAGCATTCATAGTAGAATGTTTTCTAAATCCAAATTGTTTTGATTAAACAAGTTGTATTTTTTAAAATAACAGCTAATCTGATCGTGTAAACTTTTTTCGAAAATCTTATTAATTGCAGTTAATATTGATATAGGTCTGTAGTTTGAGGAAATGTTGCTTATACCTTTTTTATAGATTGGAATAACTTTTGCAACCTTTAGTTCATCAAGGTCATCAGGATATTTGTTGAATTTAATGCATTCATTAAATAAGAAACACAAAGGTCTTGCTATAACACTTAGCGATTCTTTTAAATACCATATAGGATAGTTACAAGTTCCTTTAGATTTTCTAATATTTAAACATTTTGAAGCATCTAGAAATGCATGCAAGGAAACATATCTAAAAGCAAATGAACTTGCATTGAACTTTAAATTTTTATATTTCTCAAATTTGTTCGTGATATTATATTGCTGACCACTAAATTTTCCCAAGTTTATGAAATCTTCATTAAATAAATTTGATATTTCCAATTTATTGTACACATGATTCTCTTATCTAATAGGTATTCAGGTTCAATATTTGAATGTGGTTTCAAAAAATTATTAATGTATTTCCACTTTTGAGAACATGTTTTCATTTTTTCAAAAGAAGATTTCAAAAATGAACTTAGATCTTGTTTACAACTATTTGATGCAATATTTCTGTAGATTTTATATTTCTTCATATTTTCATAACTTTTGTCTTTACACAAATTTCTATAGGCTTGATGTTTCTCTTTAATATGTTTCTTAGACTTTTCTGAAATCCATATTTTCAAACTAGGAATTCTCTTTTGATTTACAGAAATGATCTTTATAACTGGGCAATGTTTATTTTATAATTGATCCAAGTTATTATTGATAAAGCTTAGTTTCTCATTAATAAACATTGAGTTATAATAGTTACGCCAATTTAGATTTAGTAAGTCCCAAAATAATTTTTCTTTGTTAAATTTTTTACAATCATTATAATATACCCATTTTTTCTCTTTGTTGACTTTCAGTTTAACATATATTGCACATGTAATTTGACGATCGGAAATGAAAAAAAAACAGTAGAGCTATTCGAACTTCTATAAAACAAGATTTTGAAAAATATCTATTTGTGTTTATGTCCTTGGTCTCAAAATATCGCTATCAGGTTTCAACTTGAAATCGCGTAGAAATAATTAAAGCCTCTTTAAGAATACTTAGCTATTAATGTACACAAAAATCAATCATTATTCTTGTGAAATGGTATTTTATTCTATTCTATTCTTTGTGTTACTATATGTTGTGTCATTCCTGCATTGTGCAAAATAACTAAGGGGTATGTGTCTTGTTGAAAAACACCTAAGAAGCTGATGAAAATATTTTATAGCACTTAATCTATGTAGAGATAAACGTTAAGGATTTCGTCAAAATATTAAAACCTTAGTATAATGACTCAAAATTATTGAAGATATTGCGTTGGGAGTCATTGTACTTTCTCTTAATTTGTGTTTTTTCTAATGTTATATTTCTTCAGAAGTTTTCATCCTATTCAATTTATAACTGATTGCGGCTTTGCTGTGAAAATTTTGATGCATATTGAAGTACTTTAAATTGCTTTTTTATATAATGTGTAACATAAATTCAATTTTTCATAAATTAATTTCCTGTAATTTATTGCATTCGGACTTATTGACTTTGCAGTTCAAATTAGACTGTATTGTAGTAGAGAAAAATATATAAAACAATCAATAAAATTTATTGCTTTTTCTCTAATAAAGCAACAAGCTTCTCTTCCATTGATTTTTCTAGATTTGTATCTGATTTTGCCTTGCTTACGGATTCGGCAAGGATAGCATTTAATTTGGCCGCTGTAAGGGTACTACTTAGGGATTTAACTAAATCCGCATCTAATTTAGGCGTTGTGGGGCTTTTGCTTAGCGGTCCTGCTAAATCAGTACCTAACTTTGAAACGGTAGGGGTTTTGAAAAGTGATACGTCTATATCACTTACTTTTTTAAGTTGTCTTTGAAGAAAACACGAAATAATGTAATTAATGAGAATTGAAAGTCCAATATATCCGATGGGAGAATATGCACAAATTCCTGCATCAATAATGTAATCACACACTTGTACAAGTGCGCCCTTCCATATTAAATTGAGAAATCTACATTTGCCTATTCTTGAATTCAGAGAGCTTACTAAGTGATTTGTGAGTTGTCTTATTTTATTATTTAAATCACCCGTTATGGTACTGAACTGTTTCTGGAATTCCTTCGTTCCTTTCGATTTTACCTTCTTTGATGCTGTCTTTATAGAGTAGATTAATGTTTGAGGATTAGAGTAATCACTTATTTCTGTTTTTATAATTTGCAAGTTTTTAGTAAGCGATTGCACCTCATGTCTCAATGTTCCGTTGATAATTTTGGTAAACTCTGCAGAAATGTGTATGCTCTGCGTTATGCCAAAGTTTGTAATTGATGACCATGTTGATTCAAAATTGCTCAGGTGACTTTCAAACATTTTATTCTGTCTTATGCTTTTCTTCAACTCTGCTCGAAAAGGAGAAAGCTTTGAATCTAATAACTTGTCTATAGCAAGCATAGAGGTAGGCAACATGGAATTTTGCTTAGGTATTAGATTTTTAAGATTTCCTGACATATTTACTAATGTATCAACGAAACTGGTGGAATTAAACACCGAAAAGAGTGTCCCATCTTTTTTACAGTCACTTAATACTTTGCTTACTTGAATTTGAATATTTATTCCATTTGCGGATTTAGTGGGAATCTCGAAATGAAGAAATTGTGAAAGAGGCTCATCAAGTATGTTTTGAACAACATGATAATTTTCTAGACTGTGGCAAATATTCGAAACTGGAGATGTCACAAGGAAAATTAATAAAGCTGGTACAAAGTACAACGAAAACGTTATTTGACTAAAAATCATATTTATACTAAGAAAAAAGCTTTTCTTTGATTTAGTCAATTCCGTATTTGCAGATTTTGATGATAACATTGATAACATTTTAGTAAATACAGAAATAAAGCCAAATATACTAACAAGAAGAATTGGAATCAATGGGCTCAGAATTAATATATGAATCCAAAATCTTTTCGAATTCTGTTCATCAATCGGTTCTTTAAAACTTAAAACTGTTTTCTTCAAAGAGTTTAAATTAATGACTGTCTTTAGATTGTCGAAAATGTCTAATGGCAAATGTCTACTCAAGTCTTTTGAACTAAATGAGCGGATGCTCGAGTTTACCATTTTCTTCAACTTCTCTTCCACCAAATCTATTTCCTTATGAATAGAATATTTATCGAAATCAACCGGCATTGAGAGAAATTTTCTGTTACTCTTCAATGCTTTTACTTGAGTGGTAAGTTGTTGACAATTAGTAGAGCTTGGGCACACATTTACAATTTTCTCTAGTTCCTTTATTGTTTTATTGTTCATTATAGATTTAATTACTTTTATGCTATCTGAAACTTTCTTTACTCTTTTTTCCACATTTTTTAGTTGAACATTAATGTCTGCCTTAAATTGTTTCACAAGTTTACCTATTGAAGCATTTATCTCAAATAAACGGTCTTTAATTTCCAATATTGATTCAATTGATGTTGAGATCAAATCCTTCACTTCTGAGACTACAGTGTCAATCGCATTATTTTTAGCTTCATCAAACTTATCAATAAATGGTAAAAGTTTTCCAGGAAAGTTATGCATGAATTCCAGATTAGCCATAAATGTAAACCCTAGTAAAAATATCATGAAATGAATATTAAGAAAATATATACTAGTAAGTCCAAATATGATTTTGTTTGTGCTTTTGGTGCGATATTTTTTCTTAAAAGGACAAAAACATGAACTCAACCCAGCACAGTAAAAGATCCAAATAGAAATAAACCCAATAATTGTAATGGCAAACAAAACCGAAAGATGCTTCAAGTTACTCTTTAGAATTATTAGCACTATTTCTAGTTTGAAACTGGACGACATGAATGTTTTAAATGCATCACCAAAACTTTTATAATTTAATCCAAAAGGGAAGATGCACTTGTCCATAGATCTCCTAATAGAATAATATTCAGCAATTACAAAAAACTTGGGTGACTGGTCAAGATCAATTTTAGGCTGTCTGGTTTCTGGTTTTGAAAATGTATTATTTGCATCTACAAACTTGAAATACATAATCATCATTAAATAGCAGAGAGTTTTTAATGAGAAGTGCCTAGTATTGAAAAATTTCAATAATTTTGCGAACATTTCCAAAATTAATTATGGTGGGAATAAATTTTAAAAAAAATTTTATTTTCTCAATTATACAATAAATTATAGGGAACATGTTACATTGAATTAGCATTGAAATAAAGTGTACAATAATTTCAAAAGCATTTTTGCGAGTTTAGATTCTATTTTATTTGGAAATGAGAAATTAATATTGTATATGGTGCAGTTATAAAAAATGTCATACAATGCTATTAAGTTGAATATATATTATAATGTAGTTAACTACTAGATAGCTGGGGTACAAAATCACTAAGAAACTGAAAATCTAAAACACTTCTTAATATTCTATACAAATCTGCAAGGCTAAGATTATTCATTGAAAATCAACTAACACAAAATATGTGTACAGCATATATTTTTGCATCAAAAAGTGCAGAAGAAGTTTTTAAAGTCACAAATGGATTGCTTATTTTAAAAAACGGTCTCTCAGTTATATCTAAAAATATGGAGGGGTCAAATTAAACACCAGATAAAATATAGGGTTAACAACTTTAAGCTTTGTGATTTGTGAAAGAGCTTAAATATGTTTTCAATTGCAACCCAGGGTGAAAGTAAGATGACATGTATATACATAAAATTTAAAATTCAGTAATTTATAGGAAAGTTCATCTGAATTTGTTTGCGGGAACATAGAATTTTAGAATATTTTTGCTTTATATACATTATAGGTTGAAATCGTTGTTGGGGATTATGTAATTTAATGGATGACATTCATTCGGTATTCTTGGCCGTAATCTATAGCATTGGTTGACTCTTAGTTGTTCTAGTGTACCATCTTATTGGTTCCTAATAGAAATATTGTGGTACGATTATGTCAAAGGCTCATCTTTGTATTCTTTTGATTTGTTGCATTGAGGTATTGCTAAAGCATAATGCCAGACAAGAAATCCACATTTCTGTGAGAAATATCTAGTTTCTTAAAGAAGACTAATCTTGTTAAGAGATCTATTTATTTTCTTATATGCCAAATTTGCCGCATCTATAGAAATGTACGTTTAGTTACGAAGTCTGTTGTCGTGGATAAAAAAGATTAAAAAATGCATTGTATTATGATAGACCAAAGTGTAAAGTGCATAAATTAACTGTTTTTGTATTAATTATTCTTTCAAAGCGTTACATCTTAGCATGTATAACTTGCTTCCAAAGGCTAAGGAACAGGGGCGGCTGAAGCGCTTCTAATGTTCCAGGGTACATATTTTTGCATCAAACCGCTTAAACTTAGGCTTGCGTGGATAGATATTCTGCTTACATGGCTTGCTCAAATAAATTTTGTCTGAAAATAAATTGAAATCTCCACTTTTGTTATTAATTTGAAACATGAGTGCCACCATTGGCTTGCTCCATTTCTCGTGTTGAGTTGTGCTCTAATCAATAGTTACAAAGAAGGAAACAGTTCTGCATAGAAATGGACGTATGCTATACAATTTTCTCAACATATTTTCAATAGGTTGCGACATTTGAGGTTATACATAAATGGTACAGCTACTTTTAAATCTTTAGTATTTTATATTGCAGAAATTTCTACAATACTTATAGCTTAAATGTGTTAGCCTCTTTTAGTAAGAGTTGCTTTGTAATTTCAATGCGAACATTAATTCGACCATTAAATTACCTATAATTAGTGTTATTTAATTAAAAATTTTATAAATGATTCACTGAAACAATATATATATTACTATTAAATTATTAATGTCACGTAACCATGACGAGCATTATATATGCCCGTTGATTTGGATGTCCGCTTATCGTCTCGGTCACTTTAATGCCAAAAAATCTGACAAAATGCTTATTTAAATATAATATTGTAAATGCTTATTGGATTGTAATTGTGATGTTTTCATTTTTTTGGTTTGATGGTCAATATATTAATATTTTGTAAGAAAAAAATTGTTTGGACAGTAAATTGTATGATTATTCTTTCAGAAATAGTTAACAATCAATAGTTAAATCTTCATATATTAATTATATTATATTTCCAGTGATTTACAGATTTTCTTTAAAGTGAAAAAATGCACCTAATGATTTCCTTATGAGTTACATTACGTAACTTTAAAGTGAATTGCTGTTGTAGGATCGGATTTTTTTCATGATTCTTTAAAGAAAATGATTGTTTCAAGTACTTTAAAGTGTAAGCAAGTTTAAACAAGTAAAACATATGAGCTTTAAAGTTTCCGTTGTATTCACTTCCATGGGTACTTAACACAAACAGTAGAATAGAAACTTTTTAATAACAAACTAATATAGCTGCATAGCAAAGTAATTTTTAGATCCAATAACTTTCTAATCAACGTTATCATTTCGTTTGAAACACTAGGAATATACAATTTTACTTTCAAATTAATCTAACTCATTTTCAAATTTTTCTATGTCAAATTCAAATTTATCTACATCAATTTTATCCAATACAGAAAATCAATTTATTGCCATCCATGTAAAGTACGTAACATGTTTAACAAAATGTTATTAAAAATTATGGTTATTTCATTATTGCAGTGAATTTCTATTTTCTTTTATAATTTTTGACCTTTATTAATATGATCATCATACGTGTATGATAATAATATTAGTACCTTCAATAGTAACAAGGAACTGTTATTATATGTACATAGAACTGTTATTGTAAGACATTGTTGATTGATTACTTCCTGTATTTATTAAATAGAACATCACTGAGATTCATTACAAGAGATTTTGTTACTAAATTTTGTATCCCTCTAGTGGCGAAAGTTAAGACATCATCATCGCAAATATAATTACATGTATTATTGAATTTATGAAAATCGAAAATTATGCAATTGCTACATAAATCCAAAATTTCATAAGGTAAGGAAACACTCGTTGGTTAAACCTTAAACAGCCCAGGATCCGTTTTAAAGGATAAAACGTTTTTCCAAATTTACGAAGAATTTTCTGAGAGCCTATTAGCAAATTTGAAAATCTTGGGGCGTGGGTAGATGTTTTGGGAAACATACTTTAATACACGGTTGACAATTTCTCATTAAAGCGTATTGCTGTGCATGAGGTTGTTGAAAAGTTTAACAATTTTTCTTTTCAAATTTCGAATTTTTCAAAAAGATTTAAAATCTCTCCATAACTATTGTTGATGTATTTAAAAGGTTTTGAGCCCATGGGAGCAACAAAGAACTTTGACTGTTTCTTGATGACCAAAAATGTTCTAAAGACATTTAGGCGTGCCGTGCGCAAAGTCAGAGGTGCTTTCAGATTGAGCATAGCTTTAATTGTTTTTGAGCTATAAAAGTTTAAAATTTTTTATAGAATCATAAAATTTGTGAACAAATCATTGAGCTGTTGAAGGTTACATTTGAATGCAACCTTTCAAAATTTAAATTTCAATTTTTAACACACTAAATTCCTACTTCTCATTTTGTTGAATAATATTTTCGCTAATATTTCAAATTGTGCTAATAGCAAAAGAAAATAAATAGCTAATATTATTTGAAATTTGGCAAAAACGTATAATCACATGTAATGGCTAAGCATGATCCATTAGTTATCTAGCTGTAAAGTATGCACCTATCGACTTTCACTATAGTAATTTTAAGATTGCATATATATATATATATATATATATCCACCTAAATTGATTAAAAATATTGTTGACCAAGCTCTCACCTCAAAGTCTATTGAATGTAACAAAGCAAATGATGAAGATAAAATATCAATATATTGGAAATTACCATATATTGAGGACATTCAAAATCTTTTAAAAGCACGGATAAATATCATTAATACACGATTAAAATTAACTAAGTTAACAGCAATTTTGCAATCAAAGAAAACGTCAGAAATTTTTAAGAACAAAGATCCTATCGAAAAAATGCTAGGTTCCTCGCTTGTCTATAAATACAATTGTGAAGAATGAAATATTTCTTACATCGAGGAAACTAAGCGCCATTTTATAACTAGGATCAATGAGCATCTATCAGGTCATCAAATGCCAGAAATATGTATGCATCAACGTCATGCTAGAAAAAAACAATTTTAATATAATAATGAGAACACCCAATACGAAGATTGCAGAAGCTTTAATAATTAAGAACCATAACAAAGATCAATCATTCAACAAGCAACAAAGTAATATGAGCATATTAAATTTATTCTCAGAGCATGAACATTTAAACATCATTGCATTTTAGTGTAGTGTATTGTAAATATTATTCCCACAAATTTTATATTCTGATGATGATTTTCGAATCGAAACCGGTTAATATATATATATATATNCTACACATCAACAGTCAATCGAATAACGCATGTGTCAGTCAATTAAATTCCGACAGGTGTTTAATGAATTTATCATTTCATTAAGAATAATATAGATTTCTTTTCGAATTTTACAAGAAAAAAACAGGTTTTCTAAGTAATATAAAAACACTTTTCGCCGACGATCTACCATGCATATTTATCAAAAGTTTAGCTTATTTTTCTGTGAGCAACCAATACTTTAAAAAATTCACAGCTGGTTTTCAAAAAGTCAATTATTTTTTCAGCAGTAGTCGATTATATTTTTGAGCCTATGTATAAAGATAGGAATGTGAATTTGAAACATCAAAATTTCAGACGCCATCTATCGAAAATGATAAATAAAAATTTCTTTAAATGTATATATGGGCCCAATTGCAGTTTCAAATTATATGTCCCCTTTGTAAAATTTACCACATATATGGGCCATTTGTACCACCGAGGGCGCTTTGTAACATATTCTATGAAAAAAAATTTCAAAAAATTACTTTCATTTTTTTAAATTTACACAATATTTTGCTGGTGAAATGAGATATCCAAATGTTATTAAAAATAATTCCATGTTTCCTTAAAGGTTTTAAGTTGCCAAACAAAAGCTAAAAATTGAGTCTATTATAGAAAAAAATCATTGCTTTTTTCAATTTGACTCTATATTAACAGTCTGATACCCTTAAATAAAGAGTGATCTGGGTATATTATATCTAATGTTGAGCAATGATACAAGAGAAGTTAGTTGTATGAAAATTTAAGTAAACAAATAATCAGATTATTTTCAAAAATTACATGATTATTGACTGTGTATCAAAATTATTTATGTAGCTAAAGTAGTAATATGCGGATTAATTAATCAGTATAGAGAAATCTAAAGCAGTGTTTCACAGGCCAGCAGATTTTGACTGCTCCGAATCGACCAGATGGTCTGCAAACTTCTGACCAACAGGTTGGCCTGTTTTCTTGTATTTTATTGAGGGTAGATGCCACTACGTATTGAAGTTATTTCCTTACTACGACTTACTTCCTTTTGTATTTTCCATAGTATCACATGCACCTAGTAAGAGACATTCCTTCTTCATTGGATTCACTTTCACATTAAAGTTACTTACAGTGGCTACATTTGTTACAGTATTTACCTTAATGTAAAAGGTTTAATATGTGAGTTCGTGTGGAATTTTGAATCATATACATATATGTAGACCCCATTTGGCATTGTTGAAAAAACCCCACAAGTGTTGCAACTTGCTAGTATAACACTTGCAGCTTATTGAAGTTATGTAAATTGAGTTCTTAAAATGCTTAGTTCAAATGCAGCACATATTGAGAGGTATTTGAAGCTCAATATCACAGTTAAATGGAAATTAATTTATTAGAAATTAAGGATTGGGATTCTGCGGGAAAATTTGATAGTGAATCCCTGAAATAAACAATTTTTAACTTAAAAACAATAAAAAAACAAATAAATGTTGTTTGGCCATAATGCAAAATGAATGCAACAGAATAATTAAGTTTAATCAGTTTAAGTTGTTACAAAGAGCCCATATATGTGAATGTGTTACAAAGGGACCGATTGGAAAAAAATTCCCGCCAAAATAAAAATTTTTGACAAGTAGCT
>CABFPE010000087.1:1414337-1434046 GCA_900660155.1 Hofstenia miamia
CACTGATTCGTGAAAAAATACAACATATAGAATATTTAAAAGTTCTAAAACTCATAATAATTTTGTTGCATATAAAAAGGCTGGAAATTTCTCCAACATTGAAAATCGCAAGGCCTATAATGAATACATTAGAAATGAATACGCCCGACTACCTAATCAAAAGTCAAAGTGGAAGCTAATTCATGAGATCAGTAATAGCAAGAAATCTAAATTAAACTGTATTGATGCTATCAAAAATAAAAATGGAAAAATCCTTACAGACACCTANAGCGAATTGATGAGATCAGTAGTAGCAAGAAATCTAAATTAAACTGTATTGATGCGATCAAAAATAAAAATGGAAAAATCCTTACAGACACCTACGAAATTTCTAACAAATTAAACCAGACTTTTATTAATCTAGGAAAATATAATGGTCCAATTGTTAAGTTTAAAAGTAAATCAGCTAAAGTTATTAATCCCGAATTTTCTTTCCGGTTTACAACAAGTTTTGAAACCTTAAAAGCAAATCATAAACTTAAGCCCAACAAATCAAGTGGGCATTCAAAAATTCCTTCATGGGCACTTGAAATCACTGCAGATAAAAGCCAATCCCTTAAATTTTATTTTTAATGAATGCATAAAAAATAATTATTTTCCGGATTATTTAGAACTTGCCCATGTTACTTCTATTTTTAAAAAAATGATCCATCAGTTGCCCAAAATTATCGACCAATTTCTATCAAATCTCCATTAAGCAAAGTATTCGAAAGATTATTGCACGATCAAATAACTGAATACCTAAATAAGTACAACCTACTGTCAAATACTCAATTTGGTCTTCGAAAAAATTTCTCAACCACGGATGCCCTTTTAAGAGCCACAGAAAACTGGACGCAAATAAGTTTGTAGCGATTGCTTGCCTAGATCTTTCTAAAGCTTTTGATTCGATTAATCATAGCATACTAATAACAAAATTATCCTATATGGGTTTTTCTAATAAAAGCAGAAATTTGATAACTAGTTATTTGAAGGACAGCTTTCAGAGAGTAAAGATAAGCGATGTTTTGCAAATTAGCTGCCTGTTAACAATGGTGTTCCTCAAGGAACAATTTCATGTCCTCTTCTTTTCAGTATATATGTAAACGACATGCACACGACAACTGATTGTAATTTAATTCAATACGCCGATGATGCCTGCATATTCAATGATAATAAATCCATGCATGTGGCAATTGAATCAATAGCATCAAATTGCAACAAATTGTGCACATATTTCAGAATGCATAGGTTGATCATAAATGAAGGTAAAACTGAATTTTGTATTTTGCAGCCCACTATAAATATAACTACGGCGTTTCAGATTTAACTCTTAATCTTAATAATGCTAAGGTTCCGACGGTTAATACTTTTAAGTACTTAGGAGTACTTTTTGACTCGAAACTAAATTTTGAATCTCACATTAATGCTACAGTTCGAAAATTAACTATCGGTATAAGAAATATGGCAATGATAGTAAGGCAATTACCCTCTGTGCGATAATTCAATTTTTTCATGCATTTATAATGAGTCACCTAAATTATGCAAATATATTACTTACTGACATAAAAGACTGTTCTTTTAGGAAACTTGATATCCAATTAAGATGGGCACTAAATGCTTCAAAGAAAAATTCTTCTAGAACTAAGAACTACATTTCAAAATCTATCGTTTTCCCAAGACAGCTTGTCATTTTAAATACTATGTTGACCTTTTTTAAACTCATAAAGAACTTACCTTTTAATATGATTTCTATGCCTGGTTTTATTCATAAGCAGAACTGCAGATCAAAACATTTTACATGTATTAGATATAGAAAAAAAATTATAAAAGAATCATTCCTTATAATACCGCTATTCGAACTTGAAATTCATTGCCTAAAGAAATAAAAAACATTGAAAAATTAAGCGTTTTTAAAAGGCAAATTAAAATTTACCTTAAACAACAGTAAATATGGCTAGGATATAAATTTTACAATTATGATTACTCAACAATCCCTACTTGAAATCTCTCATTATTAATTTTTCCCTAGCCTGGTAGATTTATTATATAGTTACTTGTTGTTTTGTATGTATTACGTATGATTGTATATTTTTCGACGCTATTCAGATAAATTACCAGTTATTAATTGTCAATATTTATCTGAATAAAGAATATTTTATCTTATCTTAGAGAAACCAATCCAATAGTATAGACACAAACTAAAACTACGAAAACTACGGTGCAACTAAGCTAGAAATACTAGCCCTAATCGAATCCTTCAAGAAATATTGCCACTTCCTGATCGGCAAGAAAATCTTTACCATGTGAACCGATAATAGCAGCCTATGCTGGCTGAAGAAATATGCTGGGGATCGCTCCAACATGATAGCACAATGGATTGAGTATTTAAATGACTTCCACTTAAACATTGAACACAGAAAAGGAAAGCTGTATACCAATGCAGATATATGGACTGCACTGCCACAGTATCAACTCAATTATCAAAAAAGAGCAAGGCAAAGCAAGAAACTTCCATTTCATCCCAGCATGTCAATATGAAAATCTACTAGACATCAATACTAATAGGAATGGCCGCCCCATCATCCCAGTATTATTGATAATGATAAGAGAGGAAATCACCGCCAAAAAAATTGTCACCCCCTAAGAAACGACATCATTTTAAGACAAATCATGGAGAGCTTAAAAGATCCAACCTATCTCATGGACAGTATGGAAACTCGCTATTTCCACAAACATAACTGGAAAACTCAAAGAGGAATCCTCTACACCAGTGCAACAGCATGAAACCTGATCGCACTGCCTGAATATTACAAATGCAAAGTCGTCAAGAAATTACACAAAAAAGGCCACAAAGCATTTACCAAACAGGGCTCACAATCCACAAAAACTTTGTGACCACATACCTTCGTTGTACAATCAAAGATGTCATTAACAAATACCAATCCTGCATAATGTTAAATAAAAACAGATTTCCAGGCCAACAAACAAAACTGGAGAAAATCTCTGCAGAGCACACCAATGAAATTGTTAATGCCAACATTGAGCAAATTTTAAAAGATGAAGAGGGATACACCTACTCATTAGTTATGTTCGACCACTTCACCAAATACTGTAAAATGATTCCTCTAAGGAATATTAAAGCACAAACTATCTCTGAAGCCATCTTAACCATTGGATATGTGTGTTTAGTACCATGTAACAACTAATCACGGACAATTCGAGAGGCAACTCTTCCAAACTCTCGCTAAAAAGCTAGAAATCCTGCATACACACACAACAATCAACCATCCACAAGCTAGCAGCGCCATAGATTGCTTTAACCAAACTGATGAAAATAATAACTGCTCACATTGGTGGCAAACAGTGGCGAGAAATTCTATAACACTTCCACACACTCAGCTATGCGTGTTTTGCCCTACAAAGCAATGTTCGGCCATGAGACCCCAACACCAGTCTCCATGCTGTTCAAAGGCTACTGCAGCACAATTGACAACAACTACATCAACAATCTTATTGCCAAACTAAATCGAACACACAAATTCATGTGCGCCCATGCACAAAAAAGTTTGGTCCAACAAAAACGCCAATTCAATGAGAAAATCTATGGGGAACCCTACCACATTGGTTACAAAGTGTACATCTACACTCCTGGCATTGTCACTGATGAAAAACATGTACGCAAACTGGCGTTCAATTGGGAGGGACCACATACCATCACTAAGGTCCTACCACACAACAATTATGATTTGGACAATAAAAGACTCACCCACTTTCAGAACATCAAGCATGTAGTACGTGACATAGAGAACGCTCAAATTTCCAACCTAAATGAATTCGAAATTATTAAAACAGATAACAGTGAATATTACCTTACCCCTAGTTGCTCTGTCTTTAACAATGATTTTTTCAATGACGAGTACAAATGCGAAAATTCCTCTCCGTACAATCGCGCACACAACCTAAATGCATTGCTAAATCTAATATTACTTATAAAGATTGGTCTATTAATATTGCAAGTTTGTCTTTAGATCACATTTTAGATGAAGTGCAAGGCTGACGACACAAGCCCCAGGAGAACCATTCCCAGGAACACAGTTAATCTGCACTCTCCAAGTACACCTGTATCTGCCTGTAGGACGTTCTCAGGCATCTACAGTGTACTTGAATCGACCTCGGACGTCTCTAGCTGCAGGTCATTCTCAGGCACTGATGACGAGCAAAAAGCCACCAGCTCCTCTACTATGTTTCGAAAAAGGGTGGGTGCTTTAACCTTGCATTCGAAGATACCCATGGAAACGCCGAATGCTCACACCCCTCTGATCAAACATCCTCAACTACAAGTAGTCGTCAAGATGTTCGCTTTCAAACTCTCCAACAACACATCAACAGTGGAACAAGAACTACTTCATCCGCATTTCCTAGCCACAAGACGCAGCAGATACATGCAGCAGGAACACATACAAATCTTTAAAATACATAGAAATCGATTGGGAATCACTCAACGTCGTCTACATCCTTAAAGCTACCCCGAAATTACGTGCAGCATCATCCTGTAAATGAAGAAACAACCACGGACAACTCGAACCTATTTGAGTCACAAAATCCTCACTAAAAAGTTTTCATGCATCATGTCCTCAGTGCAGCATTTGGTGGGCATGTGACATCGGCTGTACTAAAGCCATTCTCGTATCATGCCTGCTGACGTCATGCATAGACATTATTTTTACTTCTGCCGTTGGCAGGTTATTGTAAATTGTTTACATTTTAGTTATTTGTATAAATATGGCAACCATTGTGTGCAATCGATCAATAAAATTTTAGTTACTGCTTAGTTCAGTCATTATTTTCCTTTTACTCATTGTTAGATGATCATGAGCAGCTAAACTTACTACAGAGTTGAGGGGGTTGCGTAGCGGGGTATTCCCAGTAGAGGGTCTCTGGATTCTAAACCCTACGCAAGCCCGTTCCTCTTCGGAGTCTAGCTGATCCAGTGATATTCAATTTACAATTGGTTGATTTTCTTAAATTATATCAACATATTTAACAATATTGATTGAAATTGAGACTAAGCACACATTCATGCCAATAGGTGAAAGTTTTGTAATTTACTTAATCTTTTACCAGTGGTCTATTTGTAGTGCATAACTCAAAAATGTCCTAAAAACACAGAAAGTTGTTAATAAATCATAGCTTGAAAATCTAAAATTTTGTGCCCTCCTTAGTACCCAATTATGCACTTAACATTTTATTCTGCTTTGGGTCCCCTCTAAAAATTTTTTCTGTATCCGCCCCTGATGCAACTGTCTAAGACTTACAATTATTCTTTGTAAAAAATGTCCAATCATAATGTATTAAATGCTAGTTCATATTTAATAATACAAATCATTCCCGCCATTATGCCATATAATTCTTGCTTAACTTTTTGCAGTTTCAATTATTCCTTAAAGATGTATTAGATATTGTTTTGCGACTTTTGTCGAACTGGTGTGAAGAGTATTTGTTTACATAACGAATAATTTAGTATGTGAAATTTAATGTTTCTAAATTTATAGTTTATGTTCTAATTATTACATTATATTCTATGCAGTAAGCGTTTTCTAATATATTATTTACCTATTTAAATGTACATACCTGTACTGTTAGAATAGCATACATTAAATTAGAATAAGTAAACCTTATATCAGAATTTTTCAAAAATATCATTTTTTTACTGCTTGCTTCTAGTAAATATGAATATTTTAGTGTTTATTTTTGAGACACACTACATTTAATGGAAGCAGATCATAATATGTTTACATAAAACCGGGATGTATACTTGTGTTTTCGGAATCTGTCGTAAAATTTGTTTTTTCACAAAATTTACAGGAAATTTATCAAACAAAAACACAACAATTACACTTTGTCTTCGTCTGATTTGTTACTAGAATTAGATATTTTTGAAAAATCGTACCGTGCTTAAAATCCACCGTGCCATACCGGGCCGTGCTTTCAAAAACAAGGCACTGTTATAGCTTTGTCCCCAGGCCTGTAGACAGTTTCATTATTTATGGGATGCTAATTTAGCAATATGTGATGCTATGTGCAGAAAATGTGTTTCGACTTTCAAATTAAAAAACCATAGTAATTTTCAAAAAATAATTCTTGGACTTAGTTGACCATTTTTTATAGCTTGCGATTAACATTTTGTTCATCTTTCAAATTGCCTCAAAATTCTAGGGGATGCTAATTTAATGTCAAAAAATTTCAGAGAATGATAAGGATATTTTAGCATCCCGTTGTCTACGTTTTTAGAGTATCGTTATGCAACATAAAACTGCAAAATAGTTTTTACTATAAAATTTGAGTTTTTGAATTATTATTTTACTCTACCAACAATTATTTGTTAGGATTCTTTGAAAGCTTGCTTTTGTTTCTAGTAGCATTCATTCATCTCAAATTATGCCATGTTTTAATTCTCACATAGTTAACACATTATGTTGTAACAATTTTGACTTTTGTAGCGATCAAAAAATCTGAAAATGCCTATTGATTGCTTAACATGTTCGATTTGTTTGGAAACCCTTAAAGACCCTCGAATTCTTTCTTGTATGCATTCTTTCTGCAGCTTTTGTTTGGAAAATATATGCAAAGATAAAGTTACATTTGATTGTCCCATTTGTAGAAAGAAGTCAAGTGTTGGTGATTGGAAGAAAGATTTTAGCGCTCAGGAGTTCTTGGAATATCTTGAAAACTTCAATCTGAAAGATTCTGCTGATTTGAAGATGTGTAGTGAGTGTGAAAGCGAAATGAAATATTTTGAGGTACATTTGTGTAAAGAATGTTCAAAAACGTTTTGCTTAGATTGCTCTTTGCATCATAAAAAATTAAAGAAAACGAAGTCTCATACTATTTATTCTTTGATACCTGAAGGAGTAGAGGTATGTTCTAAACATGATAAAAAATTCGAATTTTTTTGCAGAAACCCTAGTTGCTCATTCGTTATTTGCAGTTCTTGCGCTATTCTGGAACATCAAGGTCATGACATGTGCACAACAGACGATCAAGCCCAGCACTACATGGATGAGGTTTCAAATTTTTTTCTTGAGAATGAAGCGAAATTGACTAAATTACATGAATTTGTGTTCAGATTAAAAGACAGAAAAATTCGATTTGAAAATGAAGTTGAAGAAATGAGGAAGCTGCTTAAAACAAGACGTGATTCTCTTTTGGAAACGGTGCATAATTTGTACAATCAACAGAACACTGTATTAGAATCAAATTATGAAATAATTTCAACAAAATTTGACGAAGAATTACAAAAATTTTCAAAATTATATGCTGATTTGATCACTATTAAGAAATCTTGTGAAAATCTCTTTCGAAATATGTCTAGTAATGAGTTTCTGAAAGATTTTCGAAAGTTCCAGAATCCCACTAAAGATTTATTATCTTTCAAGGAAGAATTTTATTTCCAACCTCGCTTGCTAACTATAGAACCGGATGATGTGGAAATAAATACTCACGAAACAATAAAGCCCTTAATAGGTTGCATTGATATCCTTAATAAAGATTTTAAATTAAAAGATCCACAATACCTAAATGTAGTTCCTACAATTTGGGAATCTAAGAGCATTGTTAATGCTATTTATGATTTCCAAGCCAAAAATTTGCTTGTATTTGAAAAGAATAATGAAAATTATTCTCTCATTACGATATCTGATAGTGGTATTGTAAAGAGAACTACGTGCGAAATTACATGGATGAGTTCTATAAGAGGCATAACATTGTTACCCAATGCAAGACTGCTTTTACTTGCGAAAAGAAAAGGTAGTTCTCATTTATCATTGCATATGTTGTCGGAAAATACTACTGAACGTTGTGACTTGCCTTTCTTTCTTTGTATTGTGAAAGATGTTAGATTGATCAGTGGAACCCCTGACAAACAATTCTTTTATTGTTATTGCAAAGATGGTTCCATTTACAAGTTTAATTCAGTTATATTTAATTCTTGTAAATTTCATGTGATGTTACCAAGCATTGCAACATCGATGACTGTAGGCAAAAATTATGATCGCATTGCATTTTGCAGTAGCAATTTTGAAGGCATTTTCATATATTCCTTTGATCAAAGAAAAATTTTGAAAAGTATTCAACATTATGATACCTTGTATAAAGGTTGTACATTTTATTCAGATGATATTTTTATTGCATATGGTTTTAATTCTAGATCTCTCGATATGTTCAGTTTAGAAGAATGTAAGCATACAAAAAGCATCGTTATGCCATGCCAAGATGCAAATAAAGATGACTCTGCCGTATGCCTGTTATTTACAGGATCTTCTCAATCAGTTTTTGTTGGACTTTATTTAAATAGAAGCTATGAAATTTCCTTGGTATCATTATAGTTTAAGATTTATGTTGAGTTGCTGCAGGTCAATAGATCAATATGTTTTCGAATCATTTTGTACTTAGATTGTGTGGAAGCTGCCATGTATATCAAACTCTTAACTTTAACCAGATGTAATGTTCTGCTTATGTAATTAATTATTTCAGTGTGTTAAACATTATTTTTGTACTATTCTTTATGGTAATTACTTAAAATCGGGATTTTATAGTAGATATAATTGCAATTGTTGAAACTAATTTTTCCATGTGAATATTATAGTTTCAAGTTTGAAAAAATTTAACAAATTAAAAGCAAGCATTTAGTTTTAAGGTATATAAATGGTACACTGATTCCCTTAAAGAATTGAAATGTATCTAACTGCTTATTCATTGATTCAAACATTTTATATCAGAAGTTCTTGTCAAAAACTTGCTATATTCAATTAGCTCATCTCCCTAATAATAATTATGCATGATTACGACTATCTTATGCTATATTTTAATGCAAAATAAATTATTTGTAGTGCATTGATTTATACTTTTTATGCTTAAATCACAATTGGTCGGGAATAATTATGTTATGATGCATGTATGCATTTGAACTATTGACAGTAAAATAAAAATGTCTGTTTTCTTCCGAAAATGTTTTCACATAATTAAAAGTCAAATAACGTATTAAAACAGTGACATGGAATGGAAATAATATAGGATAATATACATTATTCGTATGATTGGCAAAAAGAAATATCTTGTCTATTGAGAATCATCCATAAAGCTCATGATCCCTATATTATACAGAAACAGTTCATGCAATATACTGTAAATAAATATTATCAACCTTTTCATCTGTAAACCAATATTTATTCTATAAGCATTTTCAACAAATTGACCATATAGATTTTTAATGCAATCCTTGAACTAACATGTTGATAAAAATTCTTAATCAACTTTATTCGAAGTTATTGGAATTGAAAAATAATGAATCACATACAGCCTCACATTTTTATAAAATTGACTATGAGTACAACAACATAAAATAATTGAGCATGTCTTAAATATTCAATTTAGTAGATTCTTAAGCATTTGGGTTATCACCTACTTTGTATTACTGATAACAATATTATCCATGAATAAAATACATTTGTTAAAAATAGAGCAAAAAACATACATTTCTAATGATACAGGATAATTTACAGGTCAATACGGCATATTAAAGCGCATAAGAGCTAGTTTGATTGTACCTAAACGAAAATATTGCATAAATGCAGGACCTTTCGGTTCTGCTTAGAAAAACGGGTCAACTTTTGTGCAATGAAGTTATAACTGTGGACCAACCCCATATCAGGGCCACTTAAAAATTTTTGCCAGAAGCCCATTGTCGTAGCGAGAATATTCTCGTGGTAAATTATAAATTCAACATTTTTCAATCGCTTTGAAAACTGAAATTGAAAATAGCATGATGTGAAATTCTATTATACCTCATTCCCACGTTGAGGCAAAACCCATAGGCCTACCACAATTTATTGGTGTTAATGAATGCTCTATGAATGGTGATTAGCTCGATGATCGGAGTAGAAAGCTGGGCAAGTGAATGAAGGTGACAGAAATTTAATTTTAAGGTGTTCAGCATCAAATCATTCAAATTAACAGAAAAAATGTTTACATTTACTAATATAAAATTTTAATGAAAACCTAAATTATTTCCTGAACTAGAATTCTTTTATTAACACTTATCTTTCTGAGAATACAATGAAATTTAAATATTTTCTGTACATGAAGATATAATCCTTGCCAACTCTTGCAATAAGAAATATTCTAAAGTGTAAAGTCCCATTTTTAGTATCCGAATATCAAACTATTTTTTTAAAGATATAGGTAGAAACAGGAATATTTACATTAAAGCAGCATATGAATTTTAATTAATAATATTGCAAAGCATAATATTCATTTTTATTAGAGCACTTTTTCCAGCTTTGCCCTTCAAAAAATTATCTATGACTTCAGCAAAATCAATGGCCAGTAGAGATAAATATCACATTTTATCTTTACAAAAGAAAGAGACTAAAAATTTTTTGCTCATTTTTAAGCAGAAAAATATCGACGTTTTCTAGTATTACCAACAGATAAAGTTGAATAAATTTAGCATACACTGTAAATATTTGGAAAACTTGTCAGGAATTCCTGCATTTATGCACCATCAATGACGTAAAATTTTATAGGAAGAACCCATGTCATTAAGATTATACAAACACTAACACAACGGAATTATTTCAGTAGTAAAGTCATCCACATGATCGAGATCTAAGGGATGCTTTTCATTTAAAAATTTGTTGCTTCTGCAATTTCAGCATCTGTTATTGATGCTATTTTATACACAATTTTAAATTTGATATTTGGAATATAGCGTTTTCGGCCGTTACCAATTTAGCAATTATAAAATCCAAAAATAACCAAAGTACTTCAACTCTAACTTACTATTTTCTGAAAATACATAACCATTCTCATTTTGTATATCCGCAGGTTTTTGCTTTCTTATTGAACGAATGGCTATGGTCATTTACTAGTATCTTGGCTTGCTTCTCAACCTTACAATTTGTTCTTGTTGAATTAATCAAGCAGACTAGGCTGTCGCACAAAAAATGCACGTTGTAAAACCAATGTATTGTTTGAAAAGATTTGCCGCATTAAATTGAAAAAATTAAAGAATCTAAGGAAACGCTTCTTCAAATTTCCATTTCTCATTAAATAATACAGTAAAGATGATGCATTTCTTGTAGTTCTCATGTAATTTGCATTATTGCATTGCATCGAGAGATCATCACGTAGTTGATAACGGTTTTCAACAGTTCCCTTAGTTGTTGTTGGTACCAGTAGCCCCCATCTATATGTAGATGATGAAAAAATAAGAAGCATTTACAAAAATTAAGCCCACAAATTTCAAAGAATGTGTGGAACAAGGAGCACGTTTGGCAACAGAATTCTGTTTTTTAATTCTCGCTTGAACACTACAGTACTTTCCTAACATATTTCTGGTATTTCTATAGTATTATTCTCTGCAGTCAGCAATTGTAACCATGTTTGAATTTATTCTAACATCAGTTTGTGTTGCACTATCATAACATAAAATTTCAATGAATTTCAAAAATGTTTATAACCGTTTCATCATTGGTTTTTAGATAGTACAAAACAAATGTTAATTAATCCAAAAGTGTATCTTGGTTTGAATCTGCGCTAATAGTATAGAATTCGCTGTTCTCACTTCAAATACTGTAAAATTGAATAAATGAATAAATTATATATTGTTGAAGATAAATGTGAATCACTGGCTTCTCAATATTCTCCAAGTGAGATAAATGATCTTCCAAAAGTGGATCAAATTGTGTCACACGTTCAATATATCCGTGGAAAGTATAATTTTGATTTGCGCCTATTATTTAATTTTCACTTCTAAGAAATAGTCCACCTTGTGCAAAAAATATTATTACATCTACAACTTATAGTAAAGCGTGTATGCGTGCGGTTTTCAACCAAAACACAAATTAATCCTTCATTTATCAAAAACCAAATCCTATAAATTAGCCTTTATTTATGTTGATAATTTAAATGAATTTTACATATAATATGAACATTGTATTTTCAAATAATTCTATAAATGTTTTGAGATAATTTTTCATTTATGTGCGGCCCCCTAAAGCGTGGGGCAGTGGGTCATGGCTCAGTTGGCCCATGTGGTACTACGGCACTGTGCATACCCTCTCCCCCTTGGCTAATCCACTACAGAAGCCTGTCGCGCAGTTTTTTGAAGACGGCATCATCAAGTTCATATCCAAATAAATGGCATATCCACTCCGAAAACATTAGAAAATGTCCGTGGAGGACATTTGTTATGGTCAAGTAAATGACCAAAAATGTATTTCATCTACTCAGTTGTTAATTTTTTAAATTATATATATTTATATATATATGCAGTGGTAGATTTAAGATGGAATTTGAGACTAGCAGTTCCCCATGAAGAAGCAACGTGGAGTGCATCTATTAAGTTAATTCATGTAATCCTAGTAAAAAATGTTTGGAAAATTTAACCAATATATTTCAAATTAATATCCAACATTTTTAAAAAACAAATTTGATCACACTTCGCTGTGATATCTTTTACTCTTAGTACAAATGGGTACTTGATAAATTTTTAGGTTAGGGTAAAATTACATTAACCCAACATCCAAGTTAGTGGATCATTAAGGGTACAGTGCCACAACATGACAACGACTGCATTGAAAGAACTGCCACCGTGCTGATCACTTTGTAATACCACAGCAGGAACTAGTCACTTTTGTCTGTTATATAGCCTATGACATGGTGACCACCACATTCTTCAAACTTTCAACCTTTTGATAGAGTTTTAATCTTTTTGTAATCCACCACAGGAATGCGTCACATTTCATAAACCAAGACATGGTGAACACTGAGAGCTTATGCAAAGCTGCAACCTCTAGAGGTTTTGATATAACCACAAGAACCTATTTGCAAACTATAGTATAGTTGTGCATGTATTTAAGTGAATGGTTACTACTCGAAAAATTCTGCAAACTTGTTATTTAGTGCAGTGCCGGATTTAAAGTGTAGTTAAGTGAATGGTTACTACTCGAAAAATTCTGCAAACTTGTTATTTAGTGCAGTGCCGGATTTAAAGTGTAGTTAAGTGAATGGTTACTACTTCTGAGACCCATGTGCTTCCCATCAGCACACATGAAATCAACTCAAGCAACTGCCGTGAAATTTGCATTATTAAACTGCATTCACAACATTCTTGATTTTCATAAATTTCATAAATTTTAACAATTTTGTATCACCTTTTTAGGAATTTGTGAATTTTTAATATTTGAATTCTTATTATACAACATAATTACAAATTTATTCTAAACACCAAGTAATATTATCACTTACTTGATCACTACTAGATGGCATCACTCCTCAGAAAATCCCGGTATGGGTACGCCGATCCATACAACATAAAATTTAAATGGTGTACAGTCTTGGTAAAATTTAAATTTTAAAGTAAATCAAAATTCCCATTAACCCTTCCTCAATGCGTTTCAACTCCTCTTAGGTGATGGCGCCGACTATGGGCCTGCTATGGTTATTAATTTGGCCTTAAATTGAGATTCAATGTTATCAACATCGATGTTTGGAAGTAATCACAGCCAGCCATTAATTACTAAAATCGCTCATGGAATAATTATTTATATTGGATTACCAATATTCGAACAAAACACGTTATTAAGATTTTCGACATTAAATGCATTGGGTGATTTGTTTCAATTTTTTTGTTTGTTTCTTTAAATAAATAATGAGATATTTAAGATTAATCCAATAACTTAAGCGCCTATGCGTTCAGTACACGTTCTTTCAACTGTAAAAATGCCTGCCACAACCAGTAAAAATGCTAATTGAACCTATAAATACTATGAAATAGAGGTGTACTCGAGGAGGTGCCCAGGGGGCTCAGCTCACCTTGTTGAATTTATTTTAGTGTTCGAGGTTTCGATTTTATTTGTTGAGAATATAAATTATGGTCAAAATATATCATAAAAATACAAAACTAATTACACAGGAGTACAGCCCTGCTGTGAAACCAGGTAAACCGGTACTTTATAATCTGAGGACTGGTGGAATTTGGTACCCATATAAGGGTAACTTGGGTATCGGACCAGTCAACACCGGTCATCGGGCAGGGGTTGATCGCTACCGGACTGGTAATGGTCACCAATTGATGGTACCACTTCCATTTCTGGGTACAATTATAAATACATGAGGAACTTCAAGAATTCTCAAATACTAATTATCTTAGTGATAATAGGAATGCGATAAAATAATAGCACAAGTTAAATTCAAAGAAATAGCATAAGAAATAATTTGGGAGCTGAGTCAAACCCTATGAAAAATCCGATTAGCTTGAGAAAAGCTTAACAAAATCAAAGTTAAAATTGCGGCAACTATTGTACATTACTTCTTGTGACATCGCAGATATGTGATTAATCATGACAAATTTTAGCACAATTGATTTCATTAATAGACCAAAAATAAACGTACATATAGACTGACGATCACGTCCTTTGACAGAAACACTTGAGGCCATTGAAATGCTAATTTTGCAAATATTAATATAAAAGATACCTTTCAAATTGGTTTGCTACTTTCATCTCAAAACTTTCTAATCATTTTTCAAAGCACCTTATTTATTGGTGTTCTAAAATTCAGTCATACATTTTTGTAGCCAAATTTCAAAAAGCAGGCTCGTGTAGGGTTTGAAAATCTCAAGCCAATTATAACTGTGTGCTGTTGAATATTTTACAACAAAAAAACTTACAACCACCTCTACCACTTTTGTAGTTAAATTTCATATTAAACACAAAATTCGAAAATTTAAAATATATGATTAAAAATGCATTAAAGCAATAAGAGTAAAAGTAATGAATAAATTTGTTCTATTCCACATTTGTATTATAGAAAAACTATGATTTGTAAAAATAATAATAATAATAATAATAATTTCAGGTAAATAACATGTCTGCCAACAACTTGGAAATTGCTAACTTCTGTGATTTCTAGTAGGCTGGCATGTTACTTAGAATAGAACAGAACATGTTTGATACCAGAGAAGCAGAAGGGATGTAGGACAAAGACGAGAGGATGCAAAGATCAGTTGTTGATAGATCAGGCAGTAGTATAGGAAGGGCAGGCTTGAGGTCANGTGAGTCATTCTACTTGACAAATGTTTTTGAAAGCTCCACTAATGGATTTTCAGTGACGTCACATATTTGACATTTTTAATTGTATTGACTAATGGATTTTCAAGTAGCTAGTTTAGTGATTTGTGACAATTTTTTAATTGATTTTTGCGGTGATTCATTTACATGTTGGGGCCTATTTAGTATACACTGTTTTGATATAATGACTAATTTCATTTCATGTTAATATCCACGGCTATATCACACCCCAGACAACAATTTAAGGGCTAAACAACGTTGTTTTAGATTGTTATGTGGTTGTTTTATGTGTCAAAAACAACGTTGTTTAAACGTCGAAATGGTACCATTTCATTGGTCGAAACAACGTTGCTTCAACAACGTCACATTAGGTTGCTTTATATGAATGAAACATCAATATTTTGAGGTTGTAACAACGTTGTTTTATGTTGTCACACTGTTGTTTTAGCATTATTTTTATATGCAAAATAAAATTTTATATTGCTAAGCTGTTCAAACATTGCTATTTAAACAAACAGCCCAACAAAGCACAGACCACTATCTTTGAGAGACTGTCAAGCATATTCCATACAAACATTTGTTAAAGATTTAAATGAATGTCTTGTATATAAATGATAACAATGAGCATCAAAATCTGCCAAATTTAACAAAAATTTAAAAATCCAAAATTAAGCACAATTTTGAAATAGTACTTTCTTAAGTTCTTTCTTCAGCTCAATTGTAACTTATGTTATTTAACAGTCAATATCAAGGTGTCCAAATATTCATGAATAAATTATTTTTAAAATTCAATCAACTGGTATATTATAATTTTTCACAAATTAAAAATTTCAAAAATCCTTTTTTTTATAAAAGGATCTAGTAATAAAATTAACAAAGTGATTTTTATTTGCAAACATCTGCTCACTGATTATTTTTTTACTAAAGTTGTTATCATGATATTAGTGGTTGCTGAAACAACCAAAAGTATGAAACAACTATAAACAACGTAAAAACAACCAAAATTGCTATCTGGGACGTTACACTTGTTTGCATACATTACATTGCATTTTGTTAATATACCTCATTATCACACATTACGCTTTGTTGATCCATTTTCCATGATTTCTAATGATTACACACGTACATTGCTTACAGTGTAATTTGTGAACTTTCAAAAAACCACATTTCGTTTTTGTTAATCAATTTTCCATAATTTCGAAAAGCTTACACGTACAGTGTTTATCTCGTTTTTTGGGAAAACTTACAAAAAAAAGTTTACAATATTTTCAAAACACATTATTTCATTTACAAAAACAACATTTTGTTTCTAAACAAACAAACTATTTGAAGATGCTTCAATAATACATGTGGAAAATATTTAATGTAGAAATTAAACAAAAAGAGATCACAATTCAATCTAATAAAAAATGCTTAGAATTTTTAGACACTAGTAAAAATGTAATGCTTAGTGTAGGCGTTAAAAACAAATCTAGTTTTAAACTATTTCATTAATACATCTGGAATAATTTTAAACAAAAACAGATTTGATAATAATAAAAATACTTAGAATTTTATAGACATTGTCTAGTTTACATGTTAAAAACAAATTTCATCAATTTCCAAAATATAAAACCAGATATTTAAGTGAGCATGGTAAAGCCCACATTTTTAAAAACAAGACAAAATACATGTATATTATACATGTTCCACTTATAATGATGGTAAATTACACTATTAAATTTGTCTATTGTATTAGNGTCAACCACCATCTTCATTTCCCATGCACAGATAATTTTCGATAAGGATTGTTCATCTGATGAGAGAGTCGAGAATCACACTATGCCCAACAAAATATATCTAAGCATGGTATAAGAGTTATGCATCCGCAAAATTAAATGGAGAATAATTACGTCATGTGCATATGCAAATAATAATCTAAGTCAAGATTTTTAGACATATTAAATATCAAATTAACACAGTATTATTGTAAGCCAGAGAAATTGATATTAACAAATATAAAGGGTAATATGCTCCGTGATTGATTTAATTGTCTTCCATGATTAACAGTGGTGTAATTCAATGTCCGCTTTCCCCACTGAGCATAATATGTTGAGATTGGAGATAACTGGCTTTATGTTGTAAGAATTGGGAGGGAACAATGCATGCAATGGTTATCTGCTAACAGCCTCGCGAATACATAGAGAATGCACGCAGAGACTAAATAACATGTAAAATCAAATATCACAATAAATTGTATCACCTCATATTGAGTGATTAATTAAAGGAAATTGTTTTATATGATAGGAACAATTCTTCTTATACCAATAGAAAAACAACAGAATAAATGTTTTAAACCAGATCATCAGTGATGGCAAACTTTGTATAGTTGGCAAAACTAAATAAACCATAGCAAAATATATATAAATAATTTCTTTTACTGTATTTATTGTACGAGATTTGTTAGTGTCAAAGAGGCATTCTTTCATCAGTTGATGATGGAAAACTTTTTTCTTTTTGAAGACATCTAAATAAACCTTAAACAAAATGTAATTAATTTCAATTATACCGTTTTTAAAATAAATTACACATAGAGGGAGCACTGGGGACTACATGATTTTTCCAGTTGACAAAGAAACATTCATCAGAGTGTGGAAACTAAATTATATACAAATAATCATTCAATTAAAATATATTATACCATTTGCAAGATAAATTAAACGTGGGAAGCACTGGAGTGAATGGATTTTCTTCTTGACAAGCAGCACCAAANTTGTGACGTATCATCTGTAGATTTTTACTTTAGAGCAGTTGATGTATATGTTTCTGTTTGTTGAATTGAGTATTGGTATTTTTCCATTTTTGATCGAGCATATACTTGATGGCATCAATATCCTTTTTGTATTTATTTCTGTTTGTTTGTGGAGCATGATTTCCACTGATTTTTCCTTCTGTTTTGATTGTGTTCATCAGAGTGTGGAAACTAAATTATATACAAATAATCATTCAATTAAAATATATTATACCATTTGCAAGATAAATTAAACGTGGGAAGCACTGGAGTGAATGGATTTTCTTCTTGACAAGCAGCACCAAATTATTCAAACAGAGAATTGTCTAACATTGTTGACAAAAACATACATATGGAAATTTAACAAACTCGTATAGACACGGAGAATGGAGGAAACTTTGTACATGGGACAATCAATTAAATGGAGAATTGTCTAAACAAAACATTAATTTATAACAATGTTGATGAAAAACATACGTATGGGAATTTAACAAATTCATATGGACACAGAGAATGGAGAAAACTTTGTACACAGGACAATCAATTAAACGAAGACCCAATAAACAATATAACGTTTTATACCCCTCTTATAATGGTATAACACGTTGTAAGACGTCTTAAGATACGTCTTCTAAATGTCGTATAAAACACCATTTCTAAATGTTGCTGAATGCCATCTAGTGTCCACCAAATGAGGTTCTAACACGTTTTCTAAACGTCTTCTAAATGTCTCATTAAACACCATTTCTAAATGTTGCTGAATGCCATCTAGTGTCCACCAAATAATGTTCTGAAACGTCTTCTAAACGTCTTCTAGATGTCTTCTAAACGTCTTCTAAACGTCTTCTAGACATCTTCTAAACATCTTCTAGACGTCTTCTAAACGTCTTCTAGACGTCTTCTAAATGTCTTCTAAACGTCTTCTAAACGTCTTCTAAACATTTTCTAGACGTTTTCTAAGTAATTTTTAAGCTATTTCTAGGCTATTCATAAGAGTTTTGTAAACAATTTCCAAATGTTTGTTACAATTTGGTCCGGTTTTTTAATGGTCCACATCAGTGACTCTCTTNAAACACCATTTCTAAATGTTGCTGAATGCCATCTAGTGTCCACCAAATGAGGTTCTAACACGTTTTCTAAACGTCTTCTAAATGTCTCATTAAACACCATTTCTAAATGTTGCTGAATGCCATCTAGTGTCCACCAAATAATGTTCTGAAACGTCTTCTAAACGTCTTCTAGATGTCTTCTAAACGTCTTCTAAACGTCTTCTAGACATCTTCTAAACATCTTCTAGACGTCTTCTAAACGTCTTCTAGACGTCTTCTAAATGTCTTCTAAACGTCTTCTAAACGTCTTCTAAACATTTTCTAGACGTTTTCTAAGTAATTTTTAAGCTATTTCTAGGCTATTCATAAGAGTTTTGTAAACAATTTCCAAATGTTTGTTACAATTTGGTCCGGTTTTTTAATGGTCCACATCAGTGACTCTCTTTGTCAAGCATTTATATTTGTTCATCATCATTATGAAATCATTTGACGAATTCAATAGATTCCTATAATAAACTCCCCACATAGAATTGAAAGCAAATGTTAATTGAATAATCAGAATACGCACATTAACATGAACTTGCACAAGTCAAAATATAACTGCCACATGTAATATATAAAAATAAATTATATAAATATTGAGTGGGCTGTCAGAGGCAGACATCCTTTAACATAATATTTTGCTTATGTGCTAACTGCATAAAGGCAGATTGCTATTGCATATATATATATATATAT
>CABFPE010000087.1:1434215-1456619 GCA_900660155.1 Hofstenia miamia
ATATATATATATATATATATATATATACTGTATATATATATTTATATATACACATGTATGTATATTACCTTAGAAAATAGCGTTAAATATTATATAGTGTACTACACCACTAAGGCTGCAAGAATCAACATTGATATGAAAAACTAATGTCACTTTGTAAACCTTGTTTTTTTACCCACAATTTTTGGGGCTTTCTTTATAATATTTGGCCTTGTCAATTAAATACCAGCAATAATTACAGCAAACACCTGGTCTGTGTTAATTAGGTTAGGTAAATTGCTGACATTAGCCTATTATTTTTTATATCACTTGATAAATATCAGCAAAAAGAAACCATGTAAACAGGCACTTTCAATATTGAATATGTCAAATTAAACCAAATTGAGGAATAATGTGAACTAAATTCCAGCCATTGCAATTGTCAAATGAAATCAGCACGAGGAATCAGTGTTGAACCAATATAATAGATGCTTTAGATATTTAATATATGAATATTCAAGTTATTACAAGAATAATTTATGCAAAGCTTTAGCACTAAGTAAATAGTGCTTGTTGACAAGAACAAAGTTTTTTGACAATAAATGTTTAATGATGCTTTGAAAATTTGTTTCTAAATTTATTTAGAATATAAATGTTCAATTTAAATTTATTATATGCAAAATTATTAGTGCATTGTTGAAGTATATAACCCAGTACATTTTTTCAAAGTACCAATTATTTCTTAATTATAAAATTATGAATTTGACTGTTGTAATGAAATGGCAATGATAATATGTTTGTCATTGTTTATTTCTTTGACTGTCAGCAATTTTTATGATGCATAATGCAGTTTTGTCTGCTTGTAGCAGAATTTTAAAAATTATAAAAATAAATTATCAGTGATGTTTAAATATGAAGCCTACTAAATGCTTTATAAAAGTTTCTAAGCAACTTCTAAACATTTCCTTGACATCTTCTAAACGCCTTCTAAACATCTTCTAGACGTCTTCTAAATGTCTTCTAGATGTCTTCTAAACGTCTTCTAGATGTCTTCTAAACGTCTTCTAAACGTCTACTAGACATCTTCTAAACGTCTTCTAGACGTCTTCTAAACCATTTCTAAACGTCTTAAAGACATCTTCAACATCTGACATAGATGCCATTTCTAAACAACTTCTAGACGTCTTCTAAACATCTTCTAAACCATTTTAAGACATGTTATAAGACGTCTTCTAAACATTTTATTCTTTATTGGGGAATTGTCTAAACAAAACATTAATTTGTAATAATACTGATAAAAACATATGCAGAGGGAGCTTTTTAACAAATCCGCATTGAACATTGTGGAAGGAGCAATTATGTAAACAGGATGCATGGATAAACCGTCAACAACAACAGAGGTAAAACATTGGAAATATCTAAATGTAAAACTTAATATTATTAAATTTTTTAAAAATAAATTACCATATACAAAGACTTGAAGCAGGCACAATGTGGGAGGGAGAATGAATGGGAATTATTACTAGGTATTAGAATCTAAAAATATTAATTAATAACACATACAATATAAATTTCCATGTACCTAGACATAGGCGTTTTACTCCATCATCAATTAGTGTAGAACTATTGGGTGGGGAATTATTAATTGTTTCAATATCTAAACAAAAGTTTTTCACATTATAAACATGCATATGTATAATGCTTGTTATCATAGCATGACAGTGCAATATGATTGGACGTCTCTTTTTTCTTTATTAATTTCTCTGCTGACTCCAAATCATGTGCAAACTTTATATTTATCCTCTTTTTCAAATTTTCCATAAATTTCCCAAACACTGCATTCAACATTGACTTATAAAATGCTTTTTCAAAATCATTTCACGCAGCCTTTCTCTTCTCAGTGTTGAGGTCAATATATGGTTTCAAAAATGGTGCCTGTTTAAACTCAAGGGCTTTGTGAAATTTTGTGATTATCAATCTGCATTCAACATAAAACTTTTATACTTCATAGTGTACAATGTAATTCTCTTTCTTATAAAACACTTGCACTAGTTTGGGTATTGGTGCCAACTTTATTTTTAACCAGTTTTTTATTTAGAGTTGGTATAGTGATAAATATGTGTCCTGAACAATCATCTTATGAGGGGCATGGGGAAAGGCAAAGTGTTCATCATGCAAATGTTGTGGGTATTTGAGATCAACTTCCACCAAATATCCAGTCTTCAAATCTTGTGGTGTGGACAATATTTCATCAATACTTGCTCTAGACCAGGTCGACCCACCTATAGGGAGGCTTAAACACATGATTTCAGCATATAGGCTGTTCACATCACCAAAGAACCCATAGGTGGTCTCCTTCTTGGGATCATAGCCTTCTACCATAGGGTTGTTGGCTTTAAAAAATCTATGTGAAAATATAGAGCATGTCCCACTGTGAATCCCATCAATTATAAAATTCAATTCCTCTTGGTTGTGTATAAGATCAAGAGAGATTCCTGTGTACTTCAGCATTGCATGCCAACTAAAAATTGATAATGTGAAAAAGTGGGTGGGGTCTAGATTATACATCTCCATGCTCTGTATTCTAAATTTGTGTATGATATCTAGAAGTAATAATGTGTCTGAGATTAAATAATTATCATGAAAATTTTTAAAATTTTCACACCTGCCCAAGACTCATGTGTTTTGATGTTTGAAATCCAACTCCTCCTGGGTTAATAGAATTTTTCTGGTTAATCCATCTCTCTAATGCTCTAAATCTGGAAGGCTCAACTTGTTAAATTTTTCAAAGCTGTTGAATCATGTGTACAGAAACACACCTTTACCATGGGAAAACACTTCCGCCTTCTGTTCCCCTAATCCAGCATTTAAAAAATGATATTTTTCTAAGCCAATATTTTTTGTGAGGTTTGACATACTTGCAGCTATGAATCAATAGCTATCTAGAAACCAGAGTTCTTCATATATTGGTTTGTAATTTCCATTTTTGTCATTATATCTGTCTACAAGCACCATTAACCTTAGCAATTAAAAATCTTCAGAAGTACATGGTTCACATGATACTTTCTCCCCATCTTTTGTTTGTAAAGTTTTTAGCAAAATATGCATGTCATATTTACTTCCATTATGCATAAAAATCAGGGTAAATTGTGGACTATGATTTAAAATATTACAATTGTTATGTGCCATGCCTCTAATTTTTCTAGTGAAATGACAATGGTCTATAACTTTTACATCATCATGAGCAAACTCGTTTTTTACAGAATGTTGCTGATGACAACATTATTCTTTCCTCTTCTGTTATTATCAATTTGTGGTGTTGCTGCTTAACTTTGTATGAATGTTTTGCTAATTCACATAAATGATCAAATGCTTCTTTCATACAATTCTCACCAGATATTACTTTGCAAGATAATAACTTGTCCACACTGCTTGTTGCCACACAGACACCAGATGGAATTTGTTCAACATTTTGTGTTGTGTAACTTGTAGACAGGTTTGGCTGAACACTGTACATTTCTGGAAATCACTTTAATATCCAGACTACCAATGATAGGGACATAGTTTTGAGTAGGATATGCTTTAAATTTAATCTTATCCACAGGATCTGGAAATTTGATTGATGGTTCTGGCACTCTGCTGCATTTATTCTCGTGATTTGATAAATTCTCTCATGTCTTGAAACCAGATAAACATTTTGGACAAAAAAATCATGCTCTCTATTTTTAAAAAATCAGAGTCATGTGTTCAAATTTGTGATGGCAAGGTAGTGACTCTTTTCATCTTCTTCAATCAACAAAAGATTCATGGCTTGCTGATGATGGCATGGAGACATATACACTGGCACAAGACATTGCTCATTTAGAGAGTATACATTGACGTTTATTGAATGCCACGTTTCAAAAATACATATGTCATTAATTGACAGTGGGAACATCAATCCAGAATATTTTAACTTAGGAAGAAATTTTTTTATTTGTGTTATTTGATAGCAATATTGGACTTCAGGGTGGAGACAAGCTGATACACTGTAGACAAAACATAGGTTTGATTGACTGGTTTTCAGGCTTACTAAGAATTTGTTTCTTTTAAGGTGATCAGGTAATTGAATACAATACCCTCCATGTGATGGTTGGTATTTAGACATGTGAAGCCCAACTTTATTGATGTTTTTTAATATGAACCCACTTCTGTTCATAGCATAAATTCAAATATAAGTGTAAATTTCGTCAACTAGGTTGTAGACATTTGTTTCACTTAAACCTGATCTAAACACTGACACAGGGCTAGATGTTGGGTGGAGAATAGCAACTTTTTCTTCATCATTGTCCACTGGTTCCACCATCTCAATTTCACATGTTAAATACATTTTCTTGCTATAGTGTGTGGAAACCTCACTCAAAATCACTTGTTGTATTGCTTTGTGATGGTTTGCAAAAGCCTCATTAATATCAATACAGTTAAGGTTAAAAGATAACTCACAAATGCCCCTCTACATGCTTTTTCCAATCTATGTATGGTGTATTCATGGTTGTTGTTAAAAGATGGACTTGTTGAAATCTCGTTTGGGTGTTGATTATAAAGATGCTTATATAGCTCAGCCTTGCTTCCAAAATAGGTTTTTTGCAATATACACAGAAATTAACTACCATACACCTATGTCTTGATTGTAAATGAGACCTTACTTTTGTGGGGAGGGGTTATTATACTGACACAAACCACAAAAATACTACAACTTTGTTTTTGGTCTAAATAGACTATGTATTAGTAAATGGTAGGGAATTATCAATTTTTGAAATATATTTTTTTTTTAAAAAACATTGAATAGAATAATTTAGATTTTTAACATAAAATGCAAATCGTTTTTTTTCAAAGATGGAAAAATTTATGTTTTTGACACATATTGGATTTTAAAAATATATAAACCTCAAAGAGAAAAATATGCATAAACACAGTATAGGAGAAAATAGTATTGTAATAGCATGAAATCAGTAATAGATATATAAAAAACAAAATAATACACATGCATTATTTAAAATAACTTTTTAAACAAAATTGCATTTAAATAAATAAGCATTAAAATCTTGTGATTACCCTCAAAAGTTGGGTATCAGGTAAAAATTGTCAGTGTATTGTAAAAACACATAATCAATAGTATACATAAAAAACAAATAATACACATGCATTATTTATAATAACTCTTAAATGAGATTAAACTAAATAGTGCACTCAAAAAGTAAAACACTAAAGAATTACCCAATTGACTAGTGTAATGATTTAAAATAATGAGAGAGGATAAATTTTAACTTGTGTGTGAGTCATTTATAATTAGATTCATTGGCAAAATCCACTTGTTTCATGTACAAGAAAGATTTTAATTCTAATTACAAACACCTTGTTCACACTTCAGTAATAAAGCAAATTCATTTTTTTTGAAAAATTTTAAAAATTTCCAAGGTTTGATTAGACTCTTCCAGAATATTGTCAAAGTTAAAAACATTTGTTTAACTCATTTAATAATAATAATACTTTATGAAATATTATAATGAGACAATGCAAAAACCCTTTTTGTTTTTAAAAAAATGAAAAAATGCACATTACATATTTTAACTGAGAAATATTATAATGAGTTGCAATGTAAAAAACCTGATTAATAATTTGTTACATTGTATAATAAATATTCTTAGCTATTATATTTTACATAGATAATGTCTTATATTGCCTCATCAAATGACACATCTAATGGATCTTTAAACATATTTTCTTCTATGATTTGAGAGAACTGTGAATTCCAGCCTGATAGGAAATCAGAAACATTGTTAAAAGGCATTTTAAGGGAATGTGTAAATTAAAAACAAACTGAATAATCAAAGAGATGAAAATGAAGTGAATTTGGTTTGCTCCAGGATTTATGATGATTGGCTGGAAAGCAAATCAAGATATATAATTACTGAGGTGGATTTCTTACTGAGTTTACACAAAAACCTTTTAATGAATTGATAGGTTTCTATGGGAAAAGCTTTTAAAAATGCTTTTAAAGCTCAATTTGTATATTTTGCGGGATAGTTTTAAAATTTCAAGTTTTCAGGTGATTGGCAATACTAAAGTGGATACTAATTAATTTTCCCAGTTTTTTGCAAAAGGGTTTACACAAGATTTTTTAAAAATGTAAACTTAACATGGTATGAATTCACATATCATTGTTTGACTTTTGTAAACAAACAATTTTTCAAATTTTTGGATATATAATAAACTGAGTATTACTATTATTAAATATTACCATATATAGACATTTTTAAAAGAGTGCAATTAGCCTATTACAAATCTTGTGGGTGTATAAAATTTATAGATGATTTAAACAAATATTCACAATTTTTTTTGGGAGAGAGATGGAACCCTGTTCAGCTTTTGAATTGAGTTTTGACAACACACTACAAAAATTCACTCTATTGGAAGACCAGATGTGCATATTTAAAAATTTGTGTAGGCTGGTAAATAATGAGGATATTCCACTTACAAACAATAAAATATTGAAAGTTCAATTTCACCCATCAGAGGCTCAATGTACTTGTGACACTTGTTGGGAAACTGATGAAGATAATCACATGGATATATTGAGTTTTAAAAATTGAATGAGGATGATCTCCCCCATACATTTGCTTCAGTGCAAATATTAAAGGCAAAAACTGATAAAATATACAAAGATGGTTTCCCAAATTTTTACAATGTTAGAAGATAAAGAGAAATGTGTAATACTTTCTCTCAACCATGGACATTATTTAAAATTGTGTATAGTTGATAATCTATAAATAAATAAAATGTGGCTAGTTGAGTATTTTCTTTTCATACATACATACATACATGTATACAGCTAATTAAATAACAAAAGTACAAGAAAATACTAACATATAGATATTCATTTGATTTTTTAGAAACATTACCAAGTTTGTATAACCTTAAATACTTTTTGTTCTAAAACCTAGCATGGGTTAACAACTAAAAAATAATTACTTCAAGTTAAAGCATTAGCAAAATTCATATAATAACCCAGCTTAAATACTTTTTGTTCTAAAAACTTAATATGTAAATGCTAAAATTATCACTTGCTTAAATTATAAGACCAATTATTGCGCTTATTACAAGTTTGATTAGCAAACAAGTAAAAAAAATTCATGTTTTGCAAAATATATATCAAACACAAATACTGTAAAATTAACTATGTTTAACGTAAAGTCTCTCTTTTATCATGAGTTAAAATACCATTAGAAAATTCTTAAAAAAATGTAAATGCTAAAATTATCATTTGCTTAAATTACAAAACAAAAATATATCTTTCATGGATATTACATTTTACAATATCAAATATTGTTAGTAAATCATTAAAAAATGTTTCAATTAGTAAAAAATTATTGTTTGCTTAAAATTACAAACAAAAATACACTTCTGTGTTTATTATAGGTTTCATCATCAACAATAATATCAATTAGTAAATTTGTTCATGAAAAACTTATTACAATTTTCAATATCAAAAAATAGTGTTAGTAAATTTGGGAAATATGTACCAAACACTATAATTAACACATGTTTTAATTATTACTAAACAAAAAATAATTTATTGAAGAAATATTATTAATTGTGAATAAACATTGTTAACCAGAAAATACTTACTAATAAATTGGTGTAGTGTAAGATCCATGTATGAATGACTGTGAAATATTTTTCAAACAAACAATACATAATAATAGTTGAAAATATAAAAATTAATTTTTAAAAATTATTTATCATTATTATCAAAATGATTTAAATATAGCAAACATTAAAAACATGACATCAAAAATATTATTTTTGACAATGACAAGTAGAATGAATTTGCTTGTATGGTTTTTATTCAAATGGCAAAAACTTTATCAAAATTATGTGATTATTTAATTGCCTTGTGTTTTATACTTATTACAAAAATATTTATCATTCTCCCTGTAGTTTTCTATTTGGATAGTTGGTTGTTGGTCATGGTATTGTGTGTGAAATCTAATGTTTTTTGAAATTTGTGGGAACACATACAATAGCATCTATTACATTAAAGAACTGTTGATTTTAATTGATGAAAAACTCTATATTCAATCAAAGGTGAATTTTGACTGTTTACCAGGACATATACAGAAAGCTTTCAATTGGTATCAACATAACTTCCATCATGTCACATTTACAGAAGGAATCCTAACAAATGAACAAGTGATAACTTTTATTGAATCTCTGAATTTGTCCTGTAGAAAAGAAACTGTGTTTTGGGCATGCAATAGAATGAACTGTGAGTTTTTAAGTCAGTTAATCTCTCAGCCTGTGGAAAATTTACTTGATCATGGCTATTGGTACCCACAGAACATAGGGGAAATTCTATAGACTGTATAAAAGACTATTTTAAATTTGTATGTCAAATGAACACTCCAAAAAGGTATATTATTATTGCCATTTCCTAATAATCAATGTAAATTTAAAAAGTTTATTGTAAAACCATTGTAACCAATAATAATTAACGATTTTTTTTACTAGTATTATTTTTATAAAACTGTACATGTAGAAAGAGGTGTAGAAAACAAAACTATATTTTTATTTACTAAATTCTAATACAATATGATTTACATTATTGCCACTGGTTGTGATTTCCATGTCATCTTTGCAAAATAGTTTTTTATTTATCAGAGTTTTGTAATTCTCACCCAGTGCATTGACATATCATCTAGGCAGGAAGTAGTAAAAACCATTGTTGAGTCCTTTCTGCAATAACATATCTTATCTCATGTTCAGCTGAACAACATCCTTGATTGTTAGCCAGAGTTTTTGTTTGCTAGCTGGGCTCACATTTGAAAAAATACAGGTTGATGGTTGGGAATTAACATCATTTAAGCATTGTGAAACATTATCATCCTCACTTGTGTTGGAGATGGGGAAGACAATTGCATTATTATTGACTATAGGACATCTTTATTTGTGTTGAGTATTGCATTTTTCTTTTACAGGCATAGGTGGTGTGGACATCATCTCCTGTGTTATTGGGTTATAACCATGTGATGGCGGTGGGGTTCTGCATAGTTCATCAAATAGGCTGCCTGATGAGCCAGATGCTAGTGCTTCAACAGACATTGCCATAAGTGAGAGACGAAATTGCTTAGAAGAAAAATAATGATTTTATTTGAGGAAATGAGGTGAATATATAGATTGAACAGCCAATGGAAATACATGGAACTTTATGAAAATATTCATTGGTTGAAAAACCATGATATGATAAATGTGTTAACAAGGAATATTAACAAAAATGAAGTGTGGTTTTTTGAAAGTTTGTGAATTAAACTGTAAAAATTGTATGTGTGTAATCATTAGAAATCATGGAAAATGGATCAACAAAGTGTAATGTGTGATAATGAGGTATATTAACAAAATGCAATGTAATGTATGCAAACAAGTGTAATGTGTGATATAGGCGTGTATATTAACATGAAATTAAATTAGTCATTATATCAAAACAGTGTANTTAATCCCAATCGCAGGAAAGTTAAAGGAGACAGGTATAGCGTATAAGTTGGAGAAGAATGGTAGAGTAATGAGTCACCTGTGGTACATGGATGACCTGAAGATGTATGCTAGTTCAAGGAAGNTGTATGCAAACAAGTGTAATGTGTGATATAGGCGTGTATATTAACATGAAATTAAATTAGTCATTATATCAAAACAGTGTAAACTAAATCGGCCCCAACATGTAAATGAATCACTGCAAAAATCAATTAAAAAAGTGTCACAAATCACTAAACTAGCTACTTGAAAATCCATTAGTCAATGCACTTAAAAATGTCAAGTATGTGACATCACTGAAAATCCAAGTAGAATGACTCACTAATTAACATTTGCAAACACTCCCTTGATATTGATGAATCACCCCTGGTAGAAATATCAGTTTGTGACCTCAAGCCTGCCCTTCCTATACTACTTCAGGCAGTGGCAGAGAATTGTAGAAGATGGAAGACAAACTTAGCAATGGCTGGGATAGACTACAAGAAGGCATATGACAGCATATCACATAGGTCAGTATTGAGGATGTTAGAGGCCAATGGAGTTTTACAGAAATGGGTTGAGTTTCTAGAGAGGGAGATGGGAAAGTGGCAGACTGAGATAGACGGACACAGGTTGAGGTTTAGGTGAGGCATATTCCAGGGAGACAGCTTACACCACTACTGTTCTTTAGTTAGTTTAATCCCAATCGCAGGAAAGTTAAAGGAGACAGGTATAGCGTATAAGTTGGAGAAGAATGGTAGAGTAATGAGTCACCTGTGGTACATGGATGACCTGAAGATGTATGCTAGTTCAAGGAGGATGTTGCAGAAGCAAGTGGAGACATTGGAGAAGGCAAGCAGAGATTCTGGGTTGGAATTTGGATTAGGAAAGTGTGCGACAGTGAAAATGATCAGAGGTAAGTGCATAGATAGAGATGGTTTGAGGAGGAACAGTGGGGATAAGATTGAGGAAGTCAAAGAGGGGTACAAGTACTTAGGTGTGATAGAAAAAGATAGAACAGATCATGAGGAAATGAGGACAAGGTTAAGAAAAGAATACAAGAGGAGAGTAAAGAAGGTACTACAGNGAAGACAAACTTAGCAATGGCTGGGATAGACTACAAGAAGGCATATGACAGCATATCACATAGGTCAGTATTGAGGATGTTAGAGGCCAATGGAGTTTTACAGAAATGGGTTGAGTTTCTAGAGAGGGAGATGGGAAAGTGGCAGACTGAGATAGACGGACACAGGTTGAGGTTTAGGTGAGGCATATTCCNACAGGTATAGCGTATAAGTTGGAGAAGAATGGTAGAGTAATGAGTCACCTGTGGTACATGGATGACCTGAAGATGTATGCTAGTTCAAGGAGGATGTTGCAGAAGCAAGTGGAGACATTGGAGAAGGCAAGCAGAGATTCTGGGTTGGAATTTGGATTAGGAAAGTGTGCGACAGTGAAAATGATCAGAGGTAAGTGCATAGATAGAGATGGTTTGAGGAGGAACAGTGGGGATAAGATTGAGGAAGTCAAAGAGGGGTACAAGTACTTAGGTGTGATAGAAAAAGATAGAACAGATCATGAGGAAATGAGGACAAGGTTAAGAAAAGAATACAAGAGGAGAGTAAAGAAGGTACTACAGAAGTCAGGATTGAATGGGCAGAATAGTATAAAAGCAATTAATACATGGGCAATACCAGTGTTGAGATATGCTAAGTGTAGAGTAAACTGCAGAGCAGAAGCACTAGGGGTAAAGGAATATGTAGAAGAACAAACTAAGGGTTCTGTACTGGAGGTCACTAAGGAGTTAAGGAAGATAAAAACTGAGAGTGAAGGAATGAAGGCATATCAGAGAGGATGGAATCAGAGAGACAAACAATGTATAGACAGAAGGCAATGCATGGAGAATACTGGAGGAACACACAAATGTGTGACAGAGAAGAATGCAACAAGTGGTTAAAGAAGGCAGAACTAAAAAGAGAAACAGAAGCACTGATAATGGCCTCACAGGAGCAAGCAATAAGAACAAATTGGGTGAAGAAGCATATAGACAGAAGAGTAGAATTAAGTGATAAGTGTAGGCTATGTAAGAAAGATTGTGAGACAGTAGATCATCTGATAGCAGGGTGTGAGAAGTTGGCGCAGAATGAGTATAAGTTCAGGCATGGCAAGGTGGGAAGAATGGTTAACTGGAGTTTGAGCAGGCAGCATGGGTTAGAAGCAGGAGACTACTGGTATAAGCACAAGCCACAGGGCGCCATAGAAAATGAGAAGGTTAAGATACTGTGGGACTTCAACATACAAACAAGCAAGGTGATAGATGCGTGGAGGCCAGACATAGTAGTAGTAGACAAAGAGAGAAGATTGGAAACAGTGATAGACATAGCAGTACCAAAGGACAGGAATGTAGAAAGCATTGATTGAAAACGATCGAGCTTAGGTACATTTGTTAAATTCATATACCACGTCAGAGAAGCATACATTAAAATAGATTGAACCACTGATTTATATAACATCAATTTACAATTTGTTGAGGTACTAAATGGAAAAGATCTTCTGAAAAATGAAAATACCTTAAAGATTACGAGATTTTTTATCAATTTAGATGTAATATAGACACCAAGTTAACGAACCTCATTCATTAGCTAAAATATTTTTCCAATGAACAATAAATGACACTTATCTATTATAAAATTTTATTAGAATAAATTTTTCTAAATTTTAAGACATGTTCTTATTCAAAGCCCAGTTTTGATAAATGGTAAATCATTTTCAAGAGGTGGATAAATCATCGAGCTAAGTAAATACCAAAAATATTTTTAAGTTTATGAATTAAAATGAATGTGATACTTTACCAAATGCTTTGCTAAAGTCAAGATAAAAGGAAACAAATGTCAGTTTATGTAATGATAGTGATAAACTTTATTTAAGTAATTCCAAAGCTGTAAAATAGTTTGTCGTTTCTCTGTAAATCCATATTGATGATTTGATAGTAAAGGGTGCACTGCAGTAAAAAGTTCATAAATTTTAATTTATCAAAAAGCAACGAAAGTTTTGGCAAATAAAGATTGGTCTATGATTACACACACGTTATTTCTACAGCCTGATTTAAGCAATGAAATTCATTTTTGCTGTTTTCAGATCATTGGAAATAATACTAGCTTCCTCAAAGATTTGAAAAGTTGAAAAACATGAAAAGATATTTTTTTATCATAGTCCTTCAAAAATGAGCTACGTACAGATCTGGTAAGACTGCTGGTACCAGCAACTTATGTTGGTAATTGGTACTAGCACTCGTCTTGCTGGTACCAGCATTCATGGAAAAATGGCTAACACTAATAATATACCACAAAATGAATAAACTTTAGTTTTGTTTCACAATATATGAATGTCATTTGATTAGTGGCACATACTGTAAAATTTTCCATATTGTGCTGAATAGTACGAAGATAATATTCTATAATGAGAGCTTATTAATGCATTGAACATAATGATGAGTGATTGTAGTATCTTGATGCTAAAAAATGCCGGCATTGGTATATTTTGTCAGTAAAAATGCAGAACATGCTATATATGCATCAACATCAGGAATGCCATAACAAAATTGATAAAAATGGGAGATTTGCAAAAAAGCATGAAGCTGCAGTGATTGTTTGAAATCAAAGTGCAGCTTGCTACATGCATTTATTATTATGTAGTATGATATCACTTTTAAGTGATTTATTTCCCTTAAATGTAAAAATAAATCAAAATGTAATCTAATAAATCAGTATTAATAAAAAGTAATAAAAAGAATGAAAAAATCAACAATTTATTTTTTGTTTACATTTGTGCCTAAATAATATTAGCATCACTACCACACTCAGCTGGAATACGATCTTAACTCGAATTATATTGTCCAATTTTATATAATTTGGGGTCTTAGCTCAACTCAAATTGCAATTAGAAATGTTTTACATACACTAACTTAAATATAAATACATATGTCTCGCCTAAGCGTATGCTGCCATTATTAAGGATGACTAAGAAACTATGTTTTTTGTTGGCTGTAAGCATTAGTAAACTAATGGCGAAGTTCCACAACTTTTGTCTAGCATTGATAAGGCGCTTTGCAATAGCAGGCTCATAAACACGTTCAACCACGGCTGCTTGTCTGGTCTACTGCTATTAACTGCTTCAGCCGCTAAAATAGTCTAAAATTATACCCACTCCCAACAAACTGCTAGTGCTATTACCAATCAAAACCACATCCCGATGAAGTATAGCTACTAAGGAGACAGAAAATGTCGTCTTCCGTAAAAGACACATCATCACATCAGAGGTGCCGATTATGGTATGGTAAAATACCAAACTTGTCAACGAGCCGTAATTTTTAAGCTAGGCTCGGCTCGTTTAAACTTTGAGTAAGTTCGGCTCGGTTCGGCTCGCCACAGAAAATCTTTCAATGTGGCTCGTTTCAGATCGGTATTTTTTTAAAAAAATATTGTGCTCTCAGAATTTTTTCAATTGATCTTCCTATTATTTAATAAACATTTCTAAAATACGATTACAAGTAAGGAATATTGAATGAAAAAATAAGAAAAATCTGCATAATAAAATTAACAAACAGCTCTATAAATTTGGTTTGCTTAAAAACGGCTCGTTTTGGGCTCGTTGTATATCCAATACTCTGCTCAAGCTCGCCTCTGCTCGGCTGGCTCGNTTTGTAGTTCATATTGGCTAAATCCAAGATGTTTCAATTTCAGCAATAAATACAACTTACTAGTTGCTTTTTTAGCCATGCTCCTGATGTGATGAGAAAATGAAAGTGCCTTGTCAAAGTACACACCAAGCAATTTCACTACAGATTGTTGTGTGATATCTTGCAACTTAGGGACAGAGCTTTGACCAAAGTTAATGAGAAGTTCATTCGTCTTGCTATGATTAAAATGAAGGTTCTTGGATAAAAAATGAGCCTCAAGAGAATTGATTANCGTTAGAATCTCGACTCGTTGAAAAGTCTGTACCATACCATTATGGAGCATATTATGGATACCATAATGGCATGGTAGAAAAATTTTTATGGCCATTATGGATGCAAATTTAAAAATATGGCCACAATGGAATCTCTAAATTTATTGTTACACATACAGAATTTATAATTAGTTGCAATAAAATTTTTAAATTTAGTGTAATATATCTTACAATTATAGTATTTGAGTGGGTATAAATACATGTGTTCATTTTACAAATATTTTCAACAAAAATCATTTTAATAAGAACAATTTTTAAAAGTGTTGCAAAAGGTTAGTACACAGTTTCAGCAGATTGTAAACAAATATTAAAGATGAAGTTGTTTCCTATTTGTAATAGGGGATTGCAAACAAATATTGACGATTAATTTGTCTCAAAATTTATAATGGTTGCGGATAACAAAGCACGTTGTATTCGAAAACAACAAAAAATAATTGGTTCATTAGTTAATTTAAAATTTGTTTCTGAATGTTTCAAAATCTTTCTGTGACCTAGTGAGATTGCTTGTGCCTTGTGATACAACTACAACTTCATATTACACAAAAATGTTTGTCTATTAATTGCAGCTTGTAATTTGTTATTTATGTTATTAAATATTAGAAATCTCGCTATTTAATTGGTATTACGTATTACCACATGTGTTTTACGTATATTTCGTCACCGTCATTCACCATATTTTTCATAATGGCCATTATGGCCATAATGTATGGACAAAAGTTAAAATATGGCCATTATGAATGACTAAAAATTTCGTCTAACCATATATGTCCATACCATAAACGACACCCCTGCATCACATTGAAAAATTTGAACATCAGAGAATGGTGTTAAATCGGATTCATTTTGATATACTGAAGCAAAGAAGCGATTAAACATAGAACTTATTTCTAATTGATTTCTCGCATCAGGACTTCGAATAGGTCCGTGAAAGAAAAGGATATGACTTTAGTGAACGAAGAAGCTTGTAGCAGTTATTATTGCTGTCAATATTATCGAAATTTTTAGCAAATAATGTCGCATCAAGTTCGATAGATTCTGATAGTTGCCGTCGAATTAAAATGAGTTGATTAGTTATTCTTGAAAAAGTTGGCTTCATGAGTTTTTGTTTAGGCTAGAATTTTGGGGTAGATGACCTCGCTTCTTTCTTTTTATTTGAACGAAAGTGTTAATAATATCCAATAAATCGTTATACCATGCATCAATATAAAATGAATGATCAAGAAGGTGATTAAATGAAAAAACCGAAGAGGTTAAGCTTTTTTTAAATTCACTTACATTTGTCTGAGAAAAAAAGTATGAGGCAGTATTACTAAAATTATCTAGGTTGAGAGGATCTTTAAAAAGATTACGATTGAAATATATATCAATTATTCCACTATGATCAAAGAAATTGTCAGATGCCGGAGTAAGTAATTTTGTTTCAAAGCAATCGTCATTTATGAACGCAAGATCGAGAACATATTTCCACTCTTGTAAGTAGGAAAAGTAACTGTTTTATAAAGCTTCTGATTTAGTAGTAGATCCATAAGTTATTGTTTATAATCATTACCTGATATTCCAGTTTCTAAATCAAGATTTATAAAGTTGAAGTCACCAATAACAATAATGCATATTGTATCTTTTATAATTGTTTTGTTTATGGACCTTATAAAAGCACAATAAGACGCTAAGGAAGATGAAGTAAATAGACAAACTTATCACAGCTCAAATGTGGAAGAATGTAGATAGTGATAATAAGAATGACAACAGGGTTTAAGTCAATAATAGTTGTACATCCAAAATTAACATTATTTTACGTTTAATTGAATAAAAATTATATCATCTTTAACAAAGATAATGCAACCACCATGATTAAATTAGTGATGATCTCATTGCTTCTGATGCAATTGAAAATGGAAAGTCAGGAAATATTGAGCCATGGAAGCTATGAGCAAGCCAAGTTTCTGTTATCCAGATAATTGAAGCATGAAAACAAATTGCTTGATTCAATAATTTAATTATTTTATCTAATGAATTCCAACTTTGTGCATCTGTTTATAAAGACGTCATCCTGTGTGACAACTTATTAACATATAGTCAATCAATAACTCTAAGTGATCCATTTTGGAACAGTTGAAGCTTACGAATTTTAACTCCACACCTGATTGCACTAACTCATAACGCATAGAAAGTATTTTTCTTAAAGTGATTAGTAGAATACTGATTTTTTATGATGTAAATATGCACGGTTTCTATAGCTAGATGGAACAAATATATTGTCTGCATCAATAGCAGTATTTTCCTACATGATACAAGATAAATATAGAGAATTAGCGTTTTGTTATAAAGCTAGAATTTGGGCTCGGCGGTATGAACATTTTGCATTCTCTCAAATTGTGATTTATTTTCAACAGCATGTACATATTCGGATCGAAATTAAGATTGCAAAAATTCAATACAGGTCGAATCTGACAAATGAAAATCTTGGCATGCAATTGCAAAGTTGCCACATCGTTTTTTAGTTTAATGCTTCATAATAATATGACTTCAAAGTTATGCGGCCCGCTTATTGCGCTGTAACTTACAAGTGGCCTGCAACAGAAAATCTGTTCTGCAGTGCTTGTTTAACATAAACATCAACGTTTAAATGCTTATGAAATGCTCTAGGCAATTATATTGAACCTAGGTTGTATTTTACTAAACGTAACCCAATTTTTCTTTTGTCATGCATTCTTCCAAAACATCTAAATCCTTTAACTCACAAGCCAATAATATATCCAAAATCTAAAAATACCACAGGATAGAAGAATTACTTTTCTTATATTTGTATTTAATATTCTGACTGTTCATGATATTTGAGGAATACACACATCAACAGGGGTTGTCTGGTCTATCTACAGAAAACGAAATGGTAAGTTGTTGCTCCATAATATTTAGACATCCTGAACATGAGATATTGGAGAATTCGAATGTTTCTTGAAAATCAGAATCAGCACAGGAATAATAATTGACACAAATATTCACCAATACATGGGAGTACATTCATTCGAAAATGTAAACAAATCATCGCAATGTATCGTTAGAGAGTAGTTATGAAGCTCAGAGCTAACATCTGTCTTAATAGACCAATATTGGCAGGGCAGAAACATTTGATTTTTTTTATTCAGATTCATGTTAAGTATTTCCATGCACGTCATGATTTTTTAGAAAAAATAGCTTTTTCATCCTCTTTAGAAATCCTGGATTTTAATTCATTCATTGCTAAAGCAACTATCTTATTTGTAAATTCGCTGACACTTATGCTTATCACTGCTTTTACAGATTCTTTCTGCTAAGCAACGAATAGCATTGTGTTTGAAATTAAGGGAAATTTGATTCTGAAATATCACAAAGAAATTTGTTTTCAAAATATGTTTGATGAGCTATGCCAGACTAAGGAAATTTGGTTACAGGAAATTGTTTAAAAGTTGTGACGATTTTTGTGTGCTACACTGTGGAACTTTGTTTAAAAAACAAAAGCTGGACAACTGATTATTGAAAAAATGCAGAGATATTTGACTTTTTCTACTCTTGTATCAATCCAGTATATAACCATTGAGGTATTATTACTAAGACTTTCTAAATGTTTAGAAGAAATTGTAAAACTAAAGCGCATTTGTAAATAACAATGTTAATCTTTAATGTTTACTTATTTCATTCAGATCGGCACCTTTTCATATAGAAGTATATCGATAAATTCGTTTAAAATGCTAGACAATCCGGATCACACATTATGTGGAAGATGCTTAAAAAGGCACAAAGACCCACAAATTCTGCAATGCTTACACTCCTTTTGCACAAACTGCATAAAACTAATTAGCAATGGTAATAAGAAAATTTACTGCCCAATTTGTAATGATCCTACTGATATGGAACTCTGGGAGAAAAATGGTCCTTGCAAAGACTTTATGGATTGCCTTAAAAGTTTAAGATTCTGCAATTTTTCACCTGATTTAAGAAATTGCAGTGACTGTGAAAAGCAAATGGTTTCAAGTGAAGTTCACCTGTGTAAACAATGTTCAAAAATATTGTGTTTTGAATGCTTCTTTTATCACAAGCAAGCAAAAAGCTGCAAGATGCATGATGTTTATGCACTCAATCCAGAAATCATTCCTATGTGCAAAAAGCATAACGAAAAATTTACGTTTTTCTGTGAACAATCGACTTGTTGTTCAAACATTTGCGGCACATGCGCTATCCAGGACCATCGAGGACATTCAATGTACACTGCACAAATGTCTCTAAATCAGATTCCTAAATTGTTACAAAAACATCAGTCCAAATTTGATGAACTCACTGATACCATTTGTAAATTAAAAGATAAACAAAAACAATTTGAAAATGAAACAATCGAAGTAGAAATTACTCTTATTAAAAGGCGTGATTTTCTTGTAGAAACGATCAAACAACTGTATGATAAACAAATTGACAACTTGAATAGATATTCTCACGCAGTTTTGAACGATTTTCACGAAGAGCTAAAAACTTGGGAAAATTTAAAAGCGTTTTTGTTACATATTAAGCAAGAATATTCTGTTGACGAGATTAAAAAATCTGATTATAAGATTCTCAGAGATTGTCAAACACTTACAAATGAATCAAATGTACGAATATTTGTAAAAAATAAATTATTGAATAACACAACAGTAACATTTAACTCAAGTGAATATTCCTTTAAAGAAGTTGAGGATTCAATAGGCCTATTTATTGGTAAAGTTATAAAGGAAGTAAGAGAAGATGAATTTTTATGTATTACAGACAAACGAATGTGTTTACATGCAGACTACAATTGCAAGACAGAAATTTCATCAATATATTATGACATCGAAGATAGTATTTTATATACTGTTAGTAAGGATTGCGTTCTTCGCAAGAATATGTACGACAGAGTGCTAAAATCGTTAAAGCTTCCTGCAACCTATGCTAACTATTCCATAACAGCACTCCCTAATAGAAGATTTCTTCTGTTCACTCGTGAGGATTTACTGTTTGGATGCTTTAAATCATCGTTATATTTGGTTAAAGAAAATTTGGAAGAGTATAAACCCTACCCTATTTTGTTTTGTAATCCTGAAAAACTGCAATTAATTAGTTCAAGTCCTTGTAAGAACTTTGTTTACTTCTACTGTGACGATGGTTCAATTTACAAACTTAATGAAATAATCAAAAATTGTACAAAATGCAACTCACATTTGCGAATCATTCCAACCTCTATGTCAATTTGTAAGAACTTGGATTATATTGCCTTCTCTACGAATAACTTCCAAGGCATTCACATTTTTTCATATGAAAGCGCAAGTGAATTGATGGTATTTAGACGTAATACAGTTGGTTATTCTGCGGCTACATTTTTAACGGAAAATGTTATTGTTGCTTGTAATAGCAAACATGTTTTAGAATTTTTTAGCGTAAAAACAAAACTACAAATCGCAAAGACTACACCTTACTGGTTCAACAAAGCCTGTAATTATGATAAAGAATATATTCGTGATATCTGTTCCATCACAAGAGGGGGTCTCAATTATTTTTATGTTAGTTCTTGGAAAAACAAAGGTGTCAAAATTTTCAAACATGAAATTTAACCTTGACGCTTTAGAATTGTTCTATATCTGGGAAATTTTCAATTATAAATCAGTGTACATTGTTGATTCGATTATTTCAAAATTCATTGTGTACTTTCAAATCAACCGAATTTCTGTAAAATTTCTATCGGTTGATTATTTTTATAAATCAATTTTGATGGATTTTTGTTTCTTCTTCAAATGTAAAACATTGTAAAAAAAATTAAGTGAACGACAGCATACCAGAGTAGGAAAGTATCAATGAGACAAACAAGGTGAAAGGCAATACTTTCAAAATACTAGAGCAATGCAGAAAACTGCGACAGAGAAGAGAGCAATTATCGACTAAAGAGGGCAGGACTGAATGGTAAAAAACTATATTCATTGGGCCAATAATCTAATTGGGCGAAAAATTTTTTGCGCGAACAACGCATGCCACATTTTATTGCCCCATACTAAAAAAAAATCTGTTTCAAAACTGTTTGCGATATTCTATTGCTCAAATTTGCCTTATGACAAATGTTCATAATTACAACAACATCAATGTCAACTATTTTATATCTCTAACTACTTAGAATATATTGATTCATTTTTCAAATACCGTCTAATAAAACTGCCAATAGAAACAAATATGATTCTAATACATAAAAAACATGATATTAAAATGAAAATTAATTTGATCTTTAATAAGCTTTTTATGTAAGAGTAGTCGTATGGTATATGGCACTGTGGCCTAATAGATAAGGCGTCAGCCTCCTAAGTTTAAGACTGCAGATTCGAGTCCTGCGAGGGTCGATTTTTTGGTTTCCGACGGTTGGGATGAGCTACGTGTGCAGCAATCAAAATCCTAAACTACGTGTACGATTACCGAAGTCATTACCCAATACGTTCACCTGGTGGCCTTGGATATGACAAAGGCCTTTGATACAATGTCTACACATTAGTATCGTCGAGGGAATATCATGTCTCAAAGGAATAAATCCTTTTTTATCGTCAATTGGGTGGCAAGTTTTCTCACTTCATGAAAACATTACACAGACTTCCATGGCAAGGATTCTGGATACTTAATAACCAACCAAGGAGGTCCCAAGGGAATGTTGGTAGCCCAAGGTACTATTTTGCAGCGACAAATGACATACTGTAGCTATGCGTGGTGGCCCAGCTAAGCTTGTCTCTTTGCAGATGACAACAATCCTATAATTCCGGGTAGCTTGGCTCATCAACTTGCAACTAAAATTCGAGCAGTACAACCCTTGCCTAAACAACGCCAAGTCACATGAACTTGTTATCAAGTCGTCGTCACACCAAGCAAGTATCCCTAATATTGTGGGCATTAAAGAGTATCAGAGGTGAATATACTCGGCATCACCTTTGATGACAAACTATCTTTTGCAAGTCATATCAATTGAATCGTAAAACGCGCAAATAGTGAAATCAAATGTTACTACGACTTCGCGTGCTGAATTACTCACCGTCTGAAATCAGCAACCTCTACAAATCGCTTGTGAAATTTAAAATCCTGCATGGAGCAAGTGTTTGGGGAGGCGCAGCAAAGTAAGATTGCCGATTGTTAGGAAGAAAGCTGTTAAACTTGGTCTAATATATTAATTTACGCCGATTGCACAGGAAATTGAAAGATCAGATAAGAAACTATATGACAAGATAGTAGGCCTATATTCTGGCCCACTCAATCCCCTCTTCTTCTACATTCCAGACAGAACAGAATATTCAACCGAAAGTCGCCGCCATGGCGTGTCCAAAGTAAAGACCAGTAAGCAACTAAATAGACTCCTATGTTTTAATCGTAAATAATGAATGTGTATTCATTATAATTAAAAGTAAATAAATAAATAAAATAAATTTTTTCGAACTAAATGTAAAGCGTGTTGCAAACAAATCAAAGTCTGATCAAATATATCTTATTAATATTATTGAATAGAATCAAATTTCACTATGAGCATGACTATTTTTCTCTCAAAATGTAACTAAATTGCCAAGTACATTCAAGCGGGCAAATTTGAAAAATTAATAAATTACTTTACAATCTTTAAAACTGACAATTTTTAATTCCTTTTGTCTAAACTCAAGTTTATTTTGTCCTACAATTGCCAATGGGTACCATTTGACGAAAACTTTGCGTCCCGCCACACCCAATAGGGATGATCGATTTCAATTTTATAACATCGTATTATGAGCTCCGCATTTTGTATAAGAATACTCAATGAATGATGCATGTACCGCTACCTTTGAATATCAGCTGATATAAATATATATATATATATATATATAT
>CABFPE010000087.1:1544310-1558722 GCA_900660155.1 Hofstenia miamia
GACAGAAACTAAATCTGAAAAAAGTTTTAGTGATGCTGGAAATATACTGACATGCAAGCGCACCAGGCTACAAAGAAATCGTGTCAGCGAACTTTTGGTTATCCGCTCATGCAAGATGAACACGCTAATTTAACTATTTGTTTTTGTTTCATTTTTTTAAATTTTGATTGTTTTTTTCAATTGTTTTTCTTTGTTTCTTTTATTCAATTTTGTTTTTTTCAACAATAAGTCTTTTTGTTTTTACTGCTGCCATTTTCCAGCTTGCTGGTCCTTCACTGTGGATTTACTTTACAGGCAGACTGAGATTTTAACGGGCGGGCTGAGAGCTTAACGGCGGGCTCAATCTTGAACAGCAGACCCGGGCCAGAAAAATCGGTGGCGCGTTGGAATTCACTGTGTAGGAACAGGCGGCCCGGTCCACCCTCCATCTATTGAGAAAAACGTAAAATACTACGAATTAAATCAAAATTCCTACAAGCACTATGTAATTAGGTCTTTTAGTGAGAAACTTCTTACGACTCCTATAAAATTTATTAATTCTATCAAAGATCATGCATAGATTTGTGTTTTGCATTTCTGTCATTTTATTACAGCAAATTTACAATAAAATTTAAATATTTTTGCGGTAAAAGGATACATTTGGCGATAAATTATTAATGTCTTTTTAAAAGCAGAAAAAACTTACGTCATTAAGTTATATCAGAGATGGAATTCACCCGATTTTTTAGGCCCAAGCCCGGTCCAATCCATTTCAAAATACCAATTACTTGGCCCAAACCCGGCCTGGCCTAAATTATTTTTCTTTTACGCCACTGAAAGTGTCTTTTGCCTAATAGAAGCCCATAAGCACTATACTATGAATTTGATTGGATAAGCTGTGTAATGTATTGATTAATGCGTGCATAGGTGCATATCCGTCAACAATGTTAATTCAATTCTTTAGAAACTCAAATTGCATTGTTAACTTTAATACAATAAAGGTCTCGTACAAGGCCATAGGCTTGGGGGCTAGGGAGTTCAACCCTTCCTGGAGTAGATGTGAGTCTATCCTTTAAATGATTGCAGTTGGATACCAAATAGTATTGAATGTGCATTTTCATAAATGTTGCCAATGAAACAAAAATTTTATAAATTGTATTGAATTTGCGCATAGATTAAATTACTTAGAATTTTTTTTTTGGTTTCTTCTTAAAACTGTTAAACGCTTTCATCTCATATAATAATAAAATCTCAAAAATAAGAGTGCACAATGCAAATGAGATGTGTCTCCTATTTTTATGGAAAACATAAAAATGTTGTCATTGATAGTATTGTAATGTTAAGTGACATATGGCGATTGTTGGCATACTAATAACGATTTATCAATATGGTTAATCTCCAGATATTTTATTATTAACTGTGCATGGCAAAACTTAATTGCCAATTTTACAGGGAAATCGATTATTGCAATTATACGTTTGCATGTAGACAAACCTAAAGAAAAGGGAACCACAATCGAGCAATAGATTCTGTTCTCTATTATCCAAACCTTCATTAAAAATTCATTCTATATGAAGATGAAATTTATGTTTATAAAATTTGTACATGTATTTTTACATTTCTTACAAAACTACTGGAGTTTCACGAAAAAATTTTAAAAATTTTTTACACGAATTTCATTTAAAATGTTGTTAATTTCTTTTACTATGACAATGTATGTAATGTTTAAGGAAAATATTACTTTCCTGCATATACAAGCAATATATCTCTTAAATTAAACATAGATAATGTATATGTTATTAATATTTAAATGTATGCTTGCACCAAGCTGCTAAGCATACTTAGGTGGCCTGAATGCAAGATGAAAGAATATTGGTATTTAAAGTCATTATAATATAAATAATACTATTTTTTGAAGTAACCACCCTTTAAAATATTGCAACCCCCTGCTGAGTCTATGCCCTACGGCTAAGGTATCATATATGTCAAATTTCACTATAAGTTTTCTTCCTACCGCCACCACAAAATTAGTAATATAAGTTTAGCACAACTAATTATTAAAACTGTCCTTTTTATCATTTAGAGAACTTATCATTTCTATTATATTCAATTACTAAAATTCTCTGCCAACTTACATCAACTTACATGAGCACAAAGTATGTGGGAGTTGTCAGAAACGCCCTTTGTTTATAGCAGACAAAATTCAGATGTTAGAATTGCATCAGTCAACAACGCAGGTCTGAATATGTTAAGAGAATGTTTTTTGTCGTTTGCAAAATTTAAGCTTCAAGTGAATTTTTTGTTATTTCAAATTACAATTGAATCACTAGGCCCAAGCCCGGTCGGCCTGGAGCAAATTGCTACTTCAAAAATCCGGCCTAAGCCCAGGCCAAGCCCGGTCCCGCCCGACCCAACTTTAGGCCCAATCCAAATCCAACTCTGCAGCATATTATCTTATAATTATAACAGACTGTATTTGAGTGGGCATAACATATGCCCGGTTATTTGAGCGCCAGATTCCCACGCCCCCGTTCACACTAACGCCCGATGCCTGCCTTCCCTTCTATATATATATATACTTTGGCATTTGTATGAAATCAGCGATAGTCCTAAGATCCTATCTACTGAGGGTTTCGATTCGAAGCTAGATTTACCAAAGCTACAGTTTAATAATCAACTCCTTCTGCCATAGTACCCTTTCTAGTAAAAGTTAAAGTAAAAGAACACAGGAGATTGTCATGATCGAAGAGTAGCCACACTCGGCCGACCTGATACAGATAACCTCGCCATATATATATATATATATATATATATATATATATATATATATATATACTTTGGCATTTGTATGAAATCAGCGATAGTCCTAAGATCCTATCTACTGAGGGTTTCGATTCGAAGCTAGATTTACCAAAGCTACAGTTTAATAATCAACTCCTTCTGCCATAGTACCCTTTCTAGTAAAAGTTAAAGTAAAAGAACACAGGAGATTGTCATGATCGAAGAGTAGCCACACTCGGCCGACCTGATACAGATAACCTCGTGAAAGAGTTATTTAAGACTAGAGCGCTAATTAAATAATAATAAAGAAACCCTAACTCTTGGGTGCATGAAGTGGAACCTACGTGCTAAGTTAAAATAACCTAAGCTCAGTGCAATCCTTATCTAGTGCAATTTAGGTGACAGCAATAATAATCAATTTAAGTAATGAAGGAAATGTAGTTCTACAAGAACTTCTACTCATATACCTAGCCCTGTTAAAGGGACGTGCTAGTCAAGCTGTACCACGTCTAGGCGCCCTTTAACTACACGTATGAATTTGGAAACGCAACATTTTAAATAAAACAAAAGTCAAAATAAAGCAAAATGAATTTACTGAAAGTAAACTGAAGTAAAAAACAATTGAATAAATCACACCTATATATCTGCTAACAAAAACTGGTAGCGTAAATAGAAATGCATACCGTAAAAATATGGACAAATATTGAACTGGTGCAATCTTGTCTTCTGCTATCAATTTTACTGCGTTGAATTAGCAGAAATTTAAATAACTAAAAATATATCACCGTTTCATTTAGTCAAATAATCAATTGAATAATTTCGTAAGTCTAAATTGTAAATTGAGAATTCCAAGTAAAGAGTAGAACAAAGTCTTAATGTCTTTATTCGACTATATATATATATATATATATTTTCGTCAATAAAAAATACGCCATTTTATTCTCTACGTTTGCCTGCTTCAAATAGTAACGTTCATAAACACATTTGTCTCAAGAAAATGGTATTTGAAGAGAATAATCTTGGCACATATTTTCAAATTGTGGATTATAACCAATTTTAACAAACACTGTTTTTGTGCTTCCTACAGAGGGTTTCAGAAAATAATGTGCTGTTAAAAATGATATGCTGCAGATTTACATTCAAAATTATCGATTTGGATAATAAAAACCTGAAAAAAAGGCGAGTAAACTAAAACTGCTGTACTAATTTGTTTGCATTGTCACAATTTCAATAACATACATGTATCAATGAAATGCTGAGCTTAAATGTACAAATATCTTTGAAAAAGTATTATCGAAAAGACTCTCTTCGCTTACAGTATAAGATAGCAAGTGGAGACACTAATTAAATAATTTCCATTTTGAAAACGGTATTGACGAGTGCGCAAATTTTTTGTAATGAATGTTCCGGTTTTTTCATTAATATGTTTACTTGCATAAAGATTAATTCCAATACAGTTTGTATAGTACATCCTAAGCATCTTCCACACATGATTTTTCTTTTTTTGATTGAATTTTGCATTGACAATCTTTGCATGTATTTTCTGTGTTGCAGCATTCGTTTGTACATTTTGAACGCATAGTATGATTAGTATGGTTTTTAAGCGTAGATACTTTGCCTTCTCCACAGTTAATGCAAAAAGGCATTCTAAAATCCGTAAATAATTAATGTTTCTAGATTGCCAAAATAGTTTTGAAAAAATTCTAACTATTCAATTTCNTGTGCAGTGCTTCTAACACAAAAATTGCTCTAGGGATTTAACTGTATTCCGCAAGTTTTTGGAGGCTCAACAGACATGCCTAGAAGCAGTTTTGCTTTTGCTCAAATACTCTAAAGAATTATGGCATTACGGTTTTCGTTTATTAAAATATTTAGTAAGTTAGTAATTAAATTGATTTGCAACATCACTAATTTTAACATGATAAATTTTTTATCAATAACTTTATATGCAGCATTCATATATGCAGAGTTCATACAAAAATCGATGGTTTGACAGCCTGGGTTGTCAATTAAACTAAAATATGCATTTAAAAAAATAAAAAAATGGTGCTTTTAAATATTTTTGAAAATCCCCGTAATTTAAATTATTTATTTTAGTTAATAATTTAAAAATTATAATTTTGGAATTTATGTTGAGTTAAATTTTTTGATGATTTGAATGAATTACCTTTAGAGGTGGCTTTAGACTTGCCACAAATAAAACTCGTTCATCAATGTTTAGATGTATTCCTCCACATTCTTTTAGAACCCAAGATGGAGTTGACCTTCCACTTTGCTCAATTTTATACAAATGTGGGTCTTCTAAATACCAATATTTGTAAAAATTAATTTAAATAATAACTATTCATTTAAAGAAAAACAAAAATTATTACAGTACATAATAAACTCAAGCTTTTGTCTAATTATTTTTAAACTACCTTATTTTAATAGTGCATCTGTAAATAACTTTGAATATATTTTGTCGGTTTGTAGAATTTATATATATTCTAGCAATAAAGTTGCTTTAATCCTAAACTTTAGAATATTATTTGATTACAGAAAGATTTAAGATGAGAAGATTGAGGACAAATAGCAATAGCAAATTTGTTGAAATAATACAAAGGATGCAAATATTTATATTTATGAGAGTTAGAAAATGACAGAACAGATCACCGGGGAGACTAGGAGGCTCAAACAAAGTCAACATTGAATAAACCAAACAACATAACATTAATATAATATAATATATAATATATAATAATATAATAATATAATATATATATATATATATATATATATAAATATATATATATATATATGCTTAATACTTTTGTCATGTATAAATGCGCGAAAAAAGATGTTACTGAGACTGCTTTATTCAATGGAAGAATAATTAATATTCTATTATTATATTGAAATTTAAATGTAAATATGTCTGAAATATTGGATATAAAATATAGATGTAGTTAAATTATGAAGGAAATCCGCACTTACTCTATTAAATTCACGTCTGACTTCAATTCTTCATAACACATAATATGTAGCTCCAGTTTATTGTTCATTTATTGACTTTAATTAATACAAAATTTGAAAGCAATTATTTTGTAGGCGATTGGGAAAATTTTTTATAGATTATATCTAGCCTAGCTAAGAATGCAACATTGCTAAACACTTAAACAATTTCAACACATCTTAAAAATTGATGAGTATTCTAAAACTATATAGTTATTAAAAGCAATTATATTGTAAAGATAGGGGAGAGTGGGGTGCCCTGGGACATGGGGCATAGTGGGACAGTTAACTTTTTCTAAAGCTAATTGGCAACATCTTGCCAGTGACGTCATAAGAATGTTTGTATGCCTTATCTCGATAAACTTTGTTAGTTTCAAGAGAATTGCCTCATCGGTTTGATGTACAATTCAAATTGTGTTTTTTTACTCTACTAGTAATTATTTTAAAGCAAAGAGTTTTTCTCATAGCAATTTACTTTAAATAACAAACTTTTGAATTAATTCTACATAAAATACAACAGGTATGTTATTATTATTTAATATATTTTATATAATAAAATTTACATAGTTAACCACGTGTAATTGGTTTTTCTAGAATATTGCTTGTGGGGTGCAGTGGGGCATTTTGCATGTGTCATTTTGAACATAAGTAATCAAAACAATAACTATGAAATCAAGTTTCTATCAAGACAGCCTACAAAAGCAATTGAGTCCATGAAATTTTAATTCCCAGAGAAGTATGAAATTGATTATATTGAGCTCGAAGCCATTGTGCTGAAATTTGAGATTCCAAATTCGATAGGTGGAACTACTCACACTAAAAAGCAGTATGTATTTCACGAAAACTTAAGTAATTATAACTTGTAGTAATTTGTGGAATGTTGTTATTTATAATAAATGTAAATTTACTAAAGTTTTTGTTTTAGATACACAAGATAGCTTGTCCCATTGCACCCATGTGTGGGGTGCACTGGGACAGTTTTATATATTATCTAAAGTTAAGTTAATTATCATAATTTATCATATTAGTAAATTATTTTATGTTTAACATATTTGGACATAAGGAGTCTTTGTTGATGGAAAATATGAATTATATGACATTTGCCATTAATTAATTATAGCCAAAAAAATAAAATTTGTCCCAGTGCACCCCACTCTCTCCTACATATTCCTTCCAGGTTAAAAATAGGAATTATTTGAGAAAGTATATAAAGCAAATTCAAACAAAGATGATGGTATGGAGAAATTATATTAAAAAGGAATAGTTGAATTTAAAGTTTATTATTCAAAATTGTATTTGAGTGAATAATTCTATTCATATTGCTCTGAGCAAGTTTGCATTAACCCAAGAAATTATTAATATTGTAAACATTAAACACATTGCATTTGGAAAATTTAATATTTACTAGCTAAGCATGTGAAAATATGTAGAATATATAAGAAACTTTATAATATATTAATCACCTTTATTATTATTTGCAAACATGTATTGTACCAGTATTCTGGAGTGCAAAACATGAATATAACACTACCTTTGTCATTAAGAAAAGGTAATGCTTTTCAATCAGCAAATTGCCATCTGAAATGTGAATATACATTTGTGATACGTTTGTGATGAGTAACATTTTTTTACCAAATTACTTCCTTCCACTCATTAACATTGTTAAAAGAATGAACATAGTGTCCAATCCATTGAGCACTGAATATGATCTTCAGTAAAATATGGTTCTTGATGTCTGGACAGCCTTCCATCCAATTTCAAAAATAGAATATTTAATTGTTGGGTAGCTTGTAGCACTTCCAGTTGATCCAAGTTTACTCACTAGTACAAGATGTTTAACATGTCAAATATCTGTCATTGAACATACTTTTATGGCTGGTACAGTGTTTACAAGAAGAATTATTCTTTGGTTACATTGTATTTTTTGATAATTCAAATACTGCAACTGGAACAATTAAGCCATCACACCTAATTTTGGTGTGTTTCAGAGAACATACATGCCAAAGCTATGAATTTTTACTCTCTGTGCATCATTTTCATTAATATAAAAATATAACTTAATGTGCTCTGTGGTGCACTATGTTGAAACATATAGAGAATTATTCAAAAAGTTGAAATGTATTATTGCTATGTAAAAAACTTCCAATGTAGAAATCTTGGAGCTGCTCATTCAAGAAATGCAGAATGTTTCATGTGATGGAAAATTGCACAAACAGCAATGTACTATTAGTGTTTAATGTTCTAAGAATTATTAAATATTAAGGGATCTTTAATAGCATTAATAAAATATTCACAATATTGTGTTTCACTAAAAACATTATCATCATGTGCATACAGATGTTTTAAACTAAACTTTTAAGCACTATTTAATAGGCATGTTTTGCAACACTAGATTTGATTCATTAATTGAGTTATTTCTGTTGATCTGATAGTCTATGGCTAATAAGATAGAATTCAATGTTTGAATATCCTTTGATGTGAAATCACTTCATCTGCCTTACCAGAGGAATTATGCCTCTTACTCTCTTGTAGTCAGAGTAAATACAATGGCTTGGTTCAATTGTAACAAATTCAATTTAGTATAAAATAATATTATAGTTATCTGTGGAGGAACATAATTAATATTGTTCATACTAGTTAGTCATAGTTACATATAGCAGCCAAAATGCTACTTATCAAACTTAATAATGCAAGTTCACTCCTTCTGGTAAATAGTGTAGTAAAAAAAATTTGATATTCCAATGGTTTTGCAATTAAATTTATTGCTAACAAATACATGTAAATAACATTAAGATACATAAGCAATTTTCAAAAATTTATTTACCATTTATTTTTAACAAAAATGGAAGTAATTAACTCTTCAATTTAGAATTGAATTTCCATGGAAATAAAAATACATGCTTTTGGTTCAACTAATGATTATTTCACTTCAATATACCCCTATTGCTTGTGCTTCAGCTAATTTCCTCTTGAATCTAAAAACTCCATCTGTTTTTGAGTTTTTTTCTTCACTATCATTCTTCAAGAAATATATGCTGATTTCCTCTAGACTGATCCATTATTTTGCTTTACTTACACATCCATCTGCCCCTACTTCATGTAGTGTGAATGTTCTTGTTGGAAGACAAACTTGATTTTTATGCATTTGCATTGTTTGCCTTTTTCAGCCAAAATAAATTCTTTTATTATTATTATTATTATTATATATCTTTACAAAAATCATTGTGCCATAGACTCTATGATTCAATGGTGTTTGCAGTATTGAAAATAAGACTAATGGGAGACTTTCTCCTAAGCTATGAAGGTAAATAATCAATAGAACATTTTTTACATCAAATGACTTAATTGAAAATTTCAATGCATATGTTATTGATAAAAATGCTCAAATTTGTCATTCCTTATGAACTCACAAAGTGTGAACAGTTAATAACAAAACATTAGAGAAACCCTATATATTGGACAGAATTCTGTGGGAAATTTCATTTAGGTACTTTGATGTCACAGCAAAAATTCAATTTTAATGCTGAATATCTTTAAAATACTTAATATTTAACCCTGGTCACCTACTATAGGGACTTTTCTATTGATTATTCAGCTGTATAGGGGATGGCTTGCTTAGTTGAAAGAGTCATTCAACTTGAGTAGTATAGATGTGCACATCATCTTCCTTCTTAAACTGCATTTCACAGAGGAGGGTTTTGTATGGGTGTTTAATTTGCTGAGCATAATAGTGGTCATCAAAATATCCAGTAAGTGATCAGTAATCATTTTTGTCTCTTTATCCAACATCATATATTGATTGTAACCAAGGACTTCCAAGTAAAGAGGAAAATAAGCAACAGTGCTGTCCTGGCTAATTCTGTGCTACTTCATATTAATCTCAAATAGAAAAAACCACTCCTCAAATGATTGAGACACTTTGTTGATTGTTCTGCTAAATTTAGGGAGTGTTGATTGTTTATGAAAACAGTTGTTATCACTCAATCCAGATGAGAGAATAGATTGAGTGAAACATGGTCTACCATCAGATACTTTCAGAACATGAGCATGCAAGTGAGGAGTGGAATGCTCCACAATGGTAGGTACAGACACAGCACTAACAGGTGGCATCTGTCCAGTGGCTATAGTGGAAGGGTGAGACAGCAGTGCTCCTTCACTCCTGCTAGCTGAAGTAGCAGCAATGGTAACCAGACTTGACACAGGTGTTAAGTCTGACTGGGAAAATGTAGAAGTATGAGTGATGGGAATAAAATTAGAAGAACAAATTGGGGAGCAACTTCTATTAACCAGAGAAATGCAGGGCTGCTGTTGAGACATTACCTGCATCACTTTAGCAATCAGCTGCTCACCAAAATTAGCCAACACATCATTGAGCATTGTTTACATAATGTAACTGTTACCACCATCAAAAATAGGAGCTGATGTAGGTGGAGTAAGAACAGGCAGCAGCACTGGTGTGATGACTGCATCTTTACTTCTTAATTCTTCAATTTGCATTTACAACACAGTAATTGTATCTTGAAATTGTTGCTAAAACTTTAATATTGTGATTCATTTGGTGATTCTTTTCATATCATCTCCTCACATAAAGCATTGTAGTGAGCTTGTTCCTCATCTCAGAGGCACATCTGTTGTGACAGGGAACTACTCAACCTTTTCAATTTGAGCTGTTGATCATAGAGGATGGGGATGGCCATTTGACAAGATGTACTAAGCCAAGCAGGAAGCAGCAGAGCAGTAGAAGTGTTGAGGACTATTGGAATAAGGAATAGAGGACTAGAGGAGAGTGGTATAGGTATAATTCCAATCAGTGACAGAGAAGAGAGGTTGTGAGTCACTTACCATGGGTCTTTGAGTAACAAAAGGAGAAGAACAAGAAACAGGCAATTCAGATAAATTAACCAAAGTGCAAGGAGTACCATCCAGGCTATCAACAGTTGCATTCAAAGGTCCCCAATGGGGAATCAAAAAATGAATAAACACTAGGACTAGAGTTAGAAAAATTAGCCATTAAAACAACCAGAAATGAAGAACTACTTGAGAACAACCTCCAACAAACTTAATAATAACAAACAAAGTAAAAAATGAACCCAAGCAGTAAGAACAATAGGCAATCTCATGGGTACAAATCCAACATGCAACTAAAAAACTAAAAGAAGATAAAAAACAAACAAGCTAAAAACCAAAAACCATTATGGGATTCCTTCTAAGTGAGATAGTGGTTCATGCTAACTTGGCAAGTGTTCATGATCATGTCAAGGTCACCATGTAGAATCACTAAGTTAAAACTAAAGAGAACTAATTGTCAATGCAGAAGGTCACTGAGGTGAACATCTACTAGAGTAACAGTGATTCTAACAGAACTAACAGGTAAGCAAAAACATTGGTAGTTTATCTTTGTAAATAGTAACTGTTTAGATCTCCAAAAGAAAGAAACAAACATCTAAGATAACAAATTCCATGGCATCATGCCAAAGTGATGTCCAGAGCTAAAGGTTTAGAAACTTGCTTTGTGTGGTGCTTCCCTAGATGTCTCACAATTTATTATCTAGCCAAATAAAATGTCTCAGTAGTTGTCTTATGTTTCAGCCAATAAATAAATAGCATGTAATTGACATGCATTTATGCTAACCAATGGCATAATTTAATCACAGTGTAATTTACAAGGTGCATGTACATGTTGAATTTGAAAGCCAACTTTTTAAAATTTATTCATTACCATATCTGTAACCTAATTTGGATCCATGATTTGGGAACTCATAGTAGCTATTTGTCACCACTAGAATTGGAGGTATTCCCAAATTGTCACTGATAACCTAGCTTCTTATCATTATGAAAAAATACTTAAATATATGATCAGAGAAAATATCATGTTTGAGTGAAACAAAGTTTATTAACTTTGATCATATTTATATATTAAGTAATTATTACCTGCACTTTATTTACACTTTCAAATCCAATTTCCCTCACAAATTAATAGAGTAATAAGAACATGTGAAATAAAATGAAAGGACAATTACTATTAGCGCATTACTAAACTCAAAATCAATGTAAATGATGGACTTATGTCATCAGCTAATAATGTAATGTCTAAATTTAATTTGTTGATTTTTGTTAACAAATGGACTCAGTATTTGTATTTGTATTACATATTATCTGCTGTTATGAGTCAATAAATTCCTTACTTGCTTAATGAAAATTAACATAGAAATCAAACATAATTAACAAAATATGAAATATTATTCACTCTGGTGTCTTTGAGTGACTCTACATGCCCCCTTACTCAATTTAAGTTTGTGTCAATAAGCAGATGAGGGCCCAGTTAATAACTGTTGCAGACCAGGTTTATATGTTCATAGAATTGAAAATAGTTGCATAGCAAAATTTCTAGTATTTGATTTTGTCTCAAGTTGCTGATATTTGGGAGCCATTTGTAGTTTCAAACAGGAAGAAGCCATTAGACAAAATCTTGTTTTGTTGAAAATATTTTTCTTGACAGATGGTGAAGAAAAATGGCTGATTTGCCCTATCTTAATACATTAGAATAAAAAACTTTGCACTGTTGGATGATACAACCCAAAAACACTACTTGCTTCACCAGCAAGTTAGTTTTTTTGGTTAGTTTTTTGTACAATTCATGGCAGCTTTTCATCAAAAATGGACAAATTTTGAAGGAATTTTAATATTATGTAGAGTGAGGAAATATTTTTAAAAACTGTGTGTCGGAATTTGATTGGCTGTCACATGACAAATCAAAATCACTTCATTCAATTGTAATTCCTTCTCTCATCTTCTGTACAATCATCATGCAATTAAGAGCATCTATCCTGAGAAATCCTGCTGGCTGATAATTGAAAATCATGTTAATGGATATTTTCCAGTGAGGCGAATTTTGGCAGCAAGAATTTCTATTTTAGGGGTATGTATTTTTTCCAAATCTATATTATGGAAATAACTTTTTATTAAATTTTATTTCTACTCCATGTGATTAGAGTGCACCAGAAGATGTGTACAATATGTAAAATTTACATCTGAAAATGCAAATTTCCAATTTCATGGTGATTTAAAAAATATACTTTGTATACAACTGCAGTAATATTGCAAAAACTCTGATTTTTCCAAAAAATTTACAGATTGAAGAATACCTGCTAGAGTGGGAAGACAATTATTATTTTAATATTTTAAATAATAACAAATTAAGCTTTTGGGCTAGTGAGTAGTCTATAAATGATGAAAAATAGGGTCTTGGGTTAGGGGTTGGCTTACAAAACATCTACTTGAGACTTGCATTTAGAGTTTAGGTTTATAAAATAATGAAGAAATAAGGTTTTGGATTAGGGTTTCAATTTAGGAAAAATTAATTGAGACTTAGGTTTGGGGCTTAGGTTTATAAAATAATAAAGAAATAAGGTTTTGGGTTAAGGTTTGTTTTACAAAACATCCATTTGAGACATGTGTTTAGGGTTTAGGTTAATAAAATAATGAAGAAATAAGGTTTTGAATTAGGCTTAGGAAGAAGTTATTTGCAACAATAACAATTAAACTGATGACATTAAAAAATTACAATATTAAAAAATACGATATTAAGAAATTATAACAATAAAAATAGATTTGAACGTTTGACATTTGAATAGCTGAAAAACTAGTGACCCATTTGAATGAGGTTGTGATTAGTGTATTAGTGGTTATCGAGAAATTGTCATGTAGTCACTTTTAAACAAGTTTCATTAAAACGTATTATTTGGAAATTTAGTTACATTTACAATACAGTGTAATGCAAATGTACTGAAGTTCAATATTCTGAAATTTTATTTAGTGTTAAATTTGAGAAATTTCCGAAAATAATAGTAATAGTAGTAGTAGTAAGACTTTATTTGGCCCATGGTGAGGCATCACCATTAGGATCGACAAGTAATAAATTTACATTTTACAAAATAGGTGCAGGAGATATTCTGATCAAAGTCAATAGTTTTAAGATGTAGAAAATTAAAAAGGCGGCGTTTGAAAAGTGCATAGGGCAATTGAAATTACAGATCAGACATTTGTTCCACGGTGGCATTTGCGTTTACAGCAGAACGGTAAAAGTAAGAGTCACGAGTCTTGAATTTGCGAGTTTTGTTCAGTTTAAAAAGTTCCCTGCTCTCAAATCTGGAGCTACTTTTCCCTTCAGATAGCACAACATAGTTGGCTACCTCAAGGTCGAATTTCCGGTTGATAAGTTTGTGTAAAAGAAGAATGTCAGAATAAATCTGATATGAACATGTACCGCAAACCTATTTAGAAACTTTCATTTGGAATTTTTCGAGCTTCTTTAACCAAGTAATATCGGGACACCAAATAAATGAGTTGTACAAAAGAATTGGCTTGACACAGGCACTATACATTTCTAGTTTCGTCCGCAAGGGGGAAGAAAAAGGAATACATCGTTTGACACTATGGAAACTGCGAACAGAGGCCTTAAGTTTAACTTCGATGTGGTACCGCCATGATAGCGAAGCATCGATATAAACACCGAGATCTTTGACGACATTACTGCGCCGAATTACCTCACCGCAGAGCGTGAGGTAAGTTTCAGCTGCAGCGCTATTAGACAGTAACTCGGTTTTCCCACAATGAAAAGTTAGCCCATTTCTGAGAGTCCATGAATGGACGGAATCGATG
>CABFPE010000087.1:1575761-1592260 GCA_900660155.1 Hofstenia miamia
TATATATATATTATTATATACATATAATATACCTCTCACCTGTACTGGGAACTAAATTCCTAATTTTAACAAGATAAAATTCTTGTCAAGTGTACTAAGCATATATATGTAGCTAAGAAAATTACAGCTGTCAGAATAGAAAATGTTTTTATTTCATGTTGATAATAATCCGATTTCTGTTTCTATTTCTGTATCAATTCATTATGACAAATTTTAATAACATACCGTATTTTGCTCACATTTTTGTTGCTGTTAATGCAAATATTATCTCTATTGAACTACATAAGGCTACCTATCTTTATAATAAAAAAGCATATTAATCATTTTGCGGAATATTTAGTATTTGCATTTAATTATGCCATTCATACTTCAAATTTCCCTAGTGTATTGAAAAATGCTGACATCGCACCTTTATTTAAAAAGGGAGATCCCATCAAATGCGAGAACTACAGACCTATATCAGTTACAAATCCATTTGCAAAGCTTTTTGAAAGAATCCTATGCAATCAAATTAAGACTTATTTAGAGGAAAATGAATTATTAGTTCCCTATCAATTACTGCAACAACATGCAGACAATGGAATAGATTAGACATGCGCATTAGGAATGCTATCACAGCTTTTAAGAAGTTATTAAAACATATTTTACTTTCACAACAGAGTTTACTAGGATCTTCAAAGCAATTAAATACTTGGCGAAATGTTATGATATCGTGAGTTTTAATATTATTTTTAATTGTACATAAAATTGTAAATATTTTAGTTAATTGTTGTAGCGTTGAGTTATTTTATTTGTTAATCTGTTGTATATATGTCAATTTTGTAAATATGTGTAAATTTTGTATATATCCATCTTTATGAGATTGCTTGTATATAGCAGGTGGTGTGCAAATGATAACTAAATATACGCTATTGAAGATACATGTATCTTCATATCTTTATGCAAATATTGCTTCTGATGAACTACATGTCTTCTTCATTCATAAGAGATTGTTCTTTAGCTTTTTCCCTACCTTTTCTATTTTGATTAGAAGTAACCATTTTTTATGAAACGAACCCTTTCATTTTTTGATTAAACACTGTAAGTCAAGATATAGTAAAAGCTCTTTAAATTATTACTTTTCGTAAGCTTCTGTTCAGCCTTTCGATCTAGTGAGGTGTCCAACTCAGAAATTGACACGAACGAGCTAGCTTATGGGTCCGGATAGGTCGGGCTATGTCCAGTAGAAAATTTAAACAGATTATCGCCCAAATACTATTAACGGTAAAGAAATGAACCGAATAGGTTTTAATTTTGTTCTTTTTTCATTTTGATATTTACTCAGCACTTAATGTTGAAATTTCATTTTCCGAAAGTATACTGCAAAATTCAATCACCGAGTTAATGTAATGTTTGAATTGAGCGGCTGTGACCTGAATAATTCGGCCCATATTGGGTCAAACATTGCTAGTGCAACCAATTTGCTTCGGTGTCTGGTCCTAAAAATATTAATTTCGAACATAGAAATAGTTAAGTAAGCAAGTCTTTAATGTACTGTATACTTAGAATTCATGCTATTTCACTTTGCTGAAATTGGTTGTTCATTTTTTCACATTGTTTGAACCGAGCTCTTCCATAATGTGAGACAAAAACTCCTTTTTTGCCCATTTTGTGTGTGTGTGTGTGTGTGTGTAAAGGGGCCTTGCCCGTACAGGACCATTTATGCTTTTTGAGATTTTTTATTAATATGCACTTAAATACAATATTTAATATTGTTTGAGCTACTAGGCAAAAATTTTTATTTTGGGGGGATTTTTTTCTAATCGGGCCCCTGTTAGGGTTTGCTTCATATGATCTAAGCACTTTAAAAACTCCATTCAAGTAACTTCAATAAGCTGCAAGTATTATGCTAGCAAGTTTGCAATACCTGGGAGTTATTCGCACAATGCCAAATAGGGGCCTACATATGTATATGATTCATACATTTCAAAATTCGACGGGAATCCACAAATGGACGGTTCATCCTAAAACCGATTTCACAATGCTCTATGCTAACCAATTAATGAATCCAATAATTCTTCCAATGAGTTTAGGTTAGTGATGTGGCACAGACGTGTTTTAATCCCGCAAGTGCCAATCAAAATATTCATTCTTAACCATACCCACCCTCACTCTAAAATTTTTACCTGTATCTGTCCATATCCCAGAGAGTGCAGTTTTGACTGCTTTTGAACAATTTCAAGTTTGAATAATATTTTAAACACAATTTACGTTAATTATATAATAATTTTTTCAAGCTTTTATTTACAATTTGCTTTTAATGTGGAATAAAATCATTAGCTCTGCGCACCAATACTCAATAATTAATCGCACGCGTGAGTGCGTTCGGGGCAAATCGGGTACAGGTGGGTTAGGGTGTCGACTTTTGATACACTATGATTTGTGATCAGATTCCCATTGCTAAGGTGATTATAACATTAGTTTGAAAGTTTGGGACAAATTGAAGTGATATTCAGCTGGCGCCATAGCAATGTGTGAGTTAAACATAGACAAAAATATTTTCATATTATCTTTGACAATTTCGTAATTTTGTTGATTCTAAATTATTGATTCATTTAGATGGAAACGCGAAAAACCTGCTGGAGCAATGTGCTAGAAACGCACTTTAAGGATTTCAAGTTTAAAAAAGGCAACTTCCTACACATGTAGATGTGCTATGCGGATAAAAGTCCATCAGACATTGTAATCCTAAAATGCATCAAAATGACATTGTGAACAATCTAGTGAAGGAAGTCGCAGACATGGAAAAAGATATATTTCACATTGCTTCATCAGATCAGCATTAAGCCGAAAGTTGGAAAGTGTTTTAGAAATCTAAAATTAGTACAAAAGAGCAAGCATAAAGTTATCAAGCCTCAGCTGTCTAGTCCTGGTTTTGAAGAGGCACTAAAAAAGAATCGCTTTCTGAATAATGAGAGAAAAGCATGGGAGTTAAAACTTCTTTGCAGTTAAAAATGTGCTCGTAAAATGTACATTAGAGAGAGAGAAACAGATGTTGAGGTTCGTGAAGCAAAATCATGAAAGTGAATCCCAAGAGGCAACAATAAAGAGAGATTTCGGGCTGTTGAAAATATTAATGATGAAGAATGTTTTTCGAATGATTCAGGATCTGAAGATGACTATTAACTCATGCTAAAAAAACAAAGATTTTCCACAAAAGTCGGCGAAATTAATAATAAATCAAGAGGCAACAACAAAGAGAGATGAAGAATGTTTTTCGAATGATTCAGGATCTGAAGATGACTATTAACTCATGCTAAATAACAAAGATTTTCTACAAAAGTCGGCGAAATTAATAATAAATGGGCAGTCTTCACTAGCTACTGCACAAGAAGTGTCCAAAATATTTGCGAGCACCACACCTTCGAAATCAGGCATTTACAAAGCCGGCGTAAAAAAAGAAAACTTTGTTAATTAATGATAAATTCATGGAATTTAAAAATCGTGATGGAATTGTTTTACAATTTGATATGAGTAAGGAAAAGCTGTATGGAAAAACAAGAGAGTTGATTGCAGTGTGTCTAGACTCAAATTTGGTGTTTTTTGGTGAGATCGCTTCAAAAAAGAGACATGTTACAGATGCAGTTTACAAAGTAGTAATGCAACAGAATGTAAAAGTTGATAAGATTGTTACTGACACGGAATCAGCCATAACTGGAGAAAAAATAGAGCTGCAACTTTTTTGTCTGTATAACTTGTTTATACGCCTACTTGGATTTTATGTGTTTATCATGTATTGGATTTAGCTTTGCGGAAAGTTATTCTCTTTTGGTTGATTCGAAGTCAAAGAGTTCTTCACTGAAGCGTTTCAGTTTTTTAACCGCGGTGCATGAAAAATTCAACAAAAAGAATGGGCTTCTTCTTCGCCGTATGCAACATCCGAACCCTTTATTGTTTTCTGCAGACACAAGTAAGCGAAGTGATTATTCTTTGTTGTTTAGCACATTGCAAGGCTTCAACGGAAATATTGAAAGCCTTCACATCAAGACGCTACCACCGTTACAGTAAGGTCGATGAAATATGTTAACATTTTATGCTTTATCAGCTTGTATTATCAATGAAAATCCCTGTCAAAACTTATGGAAGTCTGTAACTTCATTAATGAAATTGGCCACCATTGTGCCTTGAAGTGCATTCTGGGACATTGAATTTTTTTCGACTTTATAAATAATCTCTAAATATTCCATCTTTGTAAAAGCTACTTCGAAAACACAAACTAGGCCACAACGAAGCTCTTCCCGTATCCAACAATATTATTTGTGAAAGGATTTTTGCCCAATTTACTAATCGAACAACACATTCTAAATCTATTAAAAAGTTATCCTTATATATGATTGCAACTTTCAAATAAATGTTTTTGGTTAAATGAAATATATTTTTTCTTATAGAAATGTCTCACCAGAATTCAAGTAATCAGCACTGTCTGAATTTTTTAAGAAATGTTTATATTTTTGTATAAAAGTCAACAAAATACGCTATAGAACGGGAGTCGAATCACAAATCTCTATATACATGTATATACGTTTTATCATATTAGTGAACACCCTAACGTAAGTAGGATCCGTACCTTCATTTTACTACTTAGCTACAAAAAAATTTTGATACACATATATTATAATCATGTATATAAACATAAATCTGATTATTGGTTTATCTAAGTTTTCACACAACTAACTTCACTTGCATCATTGCTCAACATTAGGTAGGTATGTTATACCCAGATCACTCTTTATTTAAGGGTATCAGTTCAAGAAGATTCAAATTGAAAAAAACAAGGATTTTCTTCTATGATTCCAGACTCATTTACTAGCTTGTTTGGCTACTTAAAACCCATAAGGAAAAATGAAATTATTTTAATAACATTTGGATATCTCATTGCACCACAAAATAAAGTATTAATTTAAAAAAATAAAAGAATTTTTTGGAATTTTGTTTTTATAGAATAGATTACAAAGCGCCCTTGGTATTACAAATGGCCCATATATGTCAAAAAATGTTACAAATGGGCCATATAATTTGAAACTGCCATTATAAAGAACCCATATATATATATATATATATTCAAAAAAAATTTAAAGTTTAACGCATGCATAATTTTTATCGTAAATTCTGGGTGTGAAAAAAACTTGGAATTGCAATCGCATTACAAGGTATTTAATGTAATGAGAGTTGTCTTGAGAAAATGATTCACTTAGAAATGTATTACTGTTTTAGAAATTTTTTCTTTGGAACAGTTAATGCCCATTTTATTGATTGTCGGGTTTTTGATAAAAGGCATTGTTTAAGCCAATGCACAATGTTTTCGAAATTAGGTCACACATAATAAATTTCTGAAAAATTGAATTATCGCCTCATTAACTACTAGTGCAATACCTTTCAGCTACTGCAAATTCTATTGCATTAACGTGATTTATACTACAATGAATGTCCATAAGTAACTGAAACATTTCTTTTTTGAATAACTCAACAACCAAACGGCCAATTTCAATAAAATAAAAAGCAATCGATAGAGGAGAATCTAGGATTTCAAGTGAGCCAAACAGGACACATGAAATAAATGTGGTACATTGCTTTCAGAGAAGACCCTGCAGACTTCATATATGCCACTGCATCAGTTAGGATTAACAAAAAATTGTCCCGTTGTATATCAAGTTCCTTAACTAGATCATGGATACAAATGACACTACATTGGGGTTTGGAGCAGAATCAAGTATGGAGCATTTTGCAAAGTAAGTGTTATCTGGTATATCTACATATCCAATGTGAATATTAAGGAATTTCTTGCCATTTATTTCCGTTTCATTTGCAATGACAAAACTTTGCTTGTCCCTTACCAAATCTTTTACTTTCACTTTTTCAGCATTTGCTATCGAGTCCAATTTATTCACTTGGTAATGGATTTTTGATTGCTTTGAATACTTGGAGATCTAAGTTTGTGCAAGGGAATGCAGCCTGAAGGAACTACAAGCTCTGTGAAGTCTTGCTTGTTAGAAGGCTCAAATGTTTGACGCGAATTAGACGACTCAGACAACTGATCTTGGTGATTGCGGGATCTCTGATGACTATCGACAAAAAATGATTTCTGGAACCGCACCGTATCCATGCATAAAGTACAATACAATTTGTTGTTCAGGGTCCATTTAAATTCAGTGGGATATTGCCAGCATATACGATCAACTTTCAAAGCATCCGATTTGGCTACTTTGCACCATATTGATATCTGAAATAAAATATAAACAATGAACAATGAGAAACACGAGCAACAATATAAAATAGTTCTGTATGTTAGTAAATATAGGAATATGATGTCATCCAGTAGACCGCAAACGGTCACTCACAACAATATAGACACTATCATAAATGAATAGCGCCCCAGAGTAAATATTATAAACAAATAGTGGACTAATATTAGACCTTTGTCTGGGGTAATTTCACCGTAATGACTGTATTATTGAATTTTGACTTTATTGACACTTCATGTTAAATTTTGACTTTATATTGACCATATTGACCGTATTGACTTTTTGGTTGACCTACTAATAAGTAACAAATAAAATCCTAGATTCTCCTCTAACGATTGCTTTTTATTTCATTGAAATTGGCCGTTTGCTTGCTGAGTTATTCAAAAAAGAAATGTTTCAGTTACTTCCATCCTGTATATATATATGTATACATATGCTGGCGATTCCGACTACGAGTTATTTCGTTTCGAAGTCGCTCGCGCCAGGGCGACTTTTTGTTGTAGTCGCTAGCGCCAGCACCATGTCATTTTTTATAGTCTGAATTGACTTCAAATTTCTGTCACAGATAGCTTATCCCCATACCTACAATATGAGATTTTAAAAAATTCGATTTTTTTAATTTTAAATTATTTTTTTCGTTTTACCATAGCCGGTCGCGCCAGTATAAATAACGGAATTATACAGCGCCAGCATAAATACGCGAAAATTGTCTATAGCGCCAGTATATATATATATATATATATATATATATATATGTATATATATATATATCGTCAACTCATTAGTGAATTATATATGACTAAGAAGTACGCATTTATCTACTGCTTTGTTTAAAATAAGAAAATTCTTTAGTTTATTTGAAAATTGTGTAAAAATGCGTTCTTCTTTCTAACGAGTAACTAGTGCTAAATAATGTTTCGCTGTTGAAAGTTTTCTTTAATGCATTATTCATTCTTCATTTTCTTAGAAAACTTAACTCACTTTAACCATTTTATTAATTTAAGATTTTCACACATGTCAGTTACAATGGATCTTTTGAAATGCATTTAATATCCAATGATTTTCGTAAAATTCCAGACATCAAAAGTTCAGAAATTAGAACTGATGTAATATNATATATATGTATATATATATATACAGTACTGGCCATAAGTATTGCATAGTTAATCTTTACAATTTATTTCTGCAATGAGGAATACATTAGCTTTGATTTTTATCACTAAGCTCAATTTTCGAAGAGACAGATCTCTAACTACATTGATTATTCATTTTATTTAGACCTTGTTAATTATTTATGACTGATTATTTTATTATTTTTAGAGAATTGCTAAAACAAATATAAACCTCAATCTCTTGTTGCTACTGGCAATATTTTTTTAAAATAGCTCTAATATCAGTTGATTGCTGCTAAGCATTTTGAAGCGTCCCCAAAGTTGCAAAATATATTCTGTTCCACAGAAATTCATCAAATATATGTGAAGCTCACTTGTAAAATATGAGCATTTGCAATTTAGCTCATGCTGAATTATGTATGCAATTCAATAAATGTTTTATTTCCATCTTTTTATCTTTGTGTATAATCAAAGATTAATTTCTTTTGAAGAAACTAAATTTAAAATTGTAACAATTAGTTTTCTAAAAGGTTTTCATTCAAGAAGCTTAACCAGTAATAACCTTCACAATTACCCACGTGTTTTCCTACATTATAAAACCTATTAGTGTAATATCGTGTTTATTTCCATTTACACTATGATAAAATTTTTCTTTATTGTAAAAAAATATTAAAACCAGTGATTGTTTTTCTTGTGACCTTTTCAATTTTGACATTTACGGGTGTGTTTTAATGTGCTAAGCTCATTCGATGAGTTATTGATAATCAACGCGCCATCGTGAACTTTGTCCTGATCTGCTATTTGTATGTGTTGTAATAAGCGTGCATAGACAGAAATTGTAGCGTTACACTTGAACGTTTCAATTATAATTGAATGTAAATATATTATTGGTTCGGAGGTTCGCATTTTCTTATCAACATTTTGTTTAAGAAGGATGACCATCAACGACATCCTTAAGAACAAGTCGCCTGAGGGAGATTTCCAGTGGGCATTTTCTCCTCGAGATTTTCCGTCTTATGGTGTATGCGACCCACTTCCGCTTGGGAAAATTAAAAAGCGTGTGCTGTCATCAAATGGCGTTAACCAAGCAATCGATACTATCGCCGAATCTTCTGGTAGAACCAGAGATGATGTACGCATAGAAGCTGAAGAGTTAATTCAGGAAATGTCTCATAGCTTATCAATGGGTGTTGTGCGGTCTTTTGGAGTTGTTTTGACTAAGGTATGTGTTTTTATTCTAATGGGAACATAAACAACTAGATGTTTTTAATCTAAGCTCTAGACTAATAATTTCAATGCGTATTATTTTTATTTGGAACAACATTTTAATTATACAACCCATTTCCAAATGCACATGAGTGAATCGCGAAAGACGAAATGGAACTAAGCCCTTTGAGAATGTGCTCTATTGTATTGGGTTGAATTGGATTTTGCATTTAGTATTTTATTATAGAACTCTAATACTAAAAGTAGTTTACAAACAGTACAGAGATAGAGAGTAACAATAAATACCAAAAAAGCTGTTTTGTGCCTGTAATTTCACTGATTATAATGCGAGTTTTCCTATTAGATTTGCAGGAAGACTACGATTTGAGGTACACTAACAAGCCAATATTCTGCAGCAATACATAATTTCCAGAAAATAGTAGCAATTGTTTTTTTAAGTCGGAGTCAGTAAAGAAATCCGCGAATTGTAGAAAAATGATTTCTAAAGTAGATTATTTACTGCTCTTACATTTAAATACAGTTTGACATTTTTATGAAATAAACATTTTTCCTTTTGGTCAAAAATTCAAATTTCACCAAAAAGAATTTACCTTTGCTTTGCGATTTTAGGCTATTGCTCTCCCAACCACTCAAACAATTCAATGTAAACTCTGTTGACGTTTTTCCAAAAAAAATATTTTCATACATTTGAGGTTACAATTTAACCTACTGAATATGGTTAACACTACTGAATGATCATATGTCCATTTGTTTTAACAGCTTAATATGGAAAGCATAGTTTTATGTTATTTAATTTTTCAAGCTGCGATTAAGCCTTGCGATTTTGTAATTTTCTTTTTACAAAAAGGAATACACTGTAACAGCCTCTTTAAATGGTTTAAACAGATATATTAATCGTCGAATTTTATATCTACTACTTAAACTAATGTTCTTGTCAAAAACTCATTGTTGTATAATATGAAGTGAATATTACTCAACGATGGCACCAACATAAGTTAGCTAGAACTTGATTTCAATTGAGAAGTATTGTGTATCACTAGCATTCTATCTGTTTATCTGTTGATCGTGTAAACATGCTACATTTATGTCAAGACGATTGTTATTGCATTTATATTATGTTATATTTATACAGATATTTCGACGATTGTTCAGTTCGATTAACGTCGACGAGTCTAAGATGTCGAAAATCCGTGAAACTTTCCAACACTCGCCTGTCATCTTTCTTCCAACTCATCGTAGCTACATGGATTTCCTTCTAGTCAGCTATGCCTGTTTCTATTATTCTCTCCCATTGCCTGTGATCGCAGCAGCAATGGATTTTATGGGCAAGTGATTTTCAGTTGAATTAACATTATTTATATTTTGATCAAAATGACTGATGACGGATTTCGAGTTTTTATCCATATTCTTTATCCAACTTGCGATAATTTTAAAACGATTAACGTACATCAACAGCCCGAACAATTTGTGATTTTTCAGGCTAATATCTACATATCTTATCTCACTGTAATCTCATTATAGGTTTAGCCTTAGATTACTTTGTGCCCTTTTCAAATAATTTTTTGGAACTTGTAATATTTACACGTCTATTATTGAATTGACTCTCTTATAATGGTGGCAATATGTACTAAAGTGTTTTTGTGTGCTTGAAATACTTCAAAATATCAATTGAAGCCCAGAATTTAACAGCTAACTTTTCTTTTACTTCAGACATACTGTTCTGAATTTCAAAGCGTACATAAAGGAGAAGACCATACTCAATTGATATGTTTATTAGGTCGCGAGTTATGAGCAATTAGTTTATTTTCAACTAACTGTCACATATGTTAAAAAACTGTTGCGTTAATTAGGGTTAATTAAATTTTCTATCACAGCTCTGATAAAAGAAATCCAAAAGGAGACTGCACTGCCCATGTTGACATAAGAGATTTTGTCTCATTCCACCCTTGGTTCTGGACTCGTTTTTAACCTGCCTACCTCTGAAAAGTATCCTTCAAATTTAAATAACTCCAGCGTAGTTTAAGGTTAATTCTCTTAAAATCTGATAGTTTAGATTTAGACATTAAATTGAAAATTATAGTAAGTTCATTTTAGGCATGGCTTTTGTTGGTAGTTTACTTCGAAATTGTGGTGCATTCTACATGAAGCGCTCTTTTCACAATGATGCATTGTACTGGGCAATTTTCAGCGAATACGTTCAGTGTCACATTCGGTCTGGTACCAACCCTATTGAATTTTTTATTGAGGGAACACGTAGTCGATCTGGAAAATCATTGTCTCCAAAAACAGGCATGATGCGCATTGTCGCGTCCGAATACTTTGCGGCAGTAAGAGTTTTGTACCATTTTTAATAATAATAATTATTTTGATATCTAATCTTCTTTAGCCAATAATGATGGTGCAAAAGACACCTTAAGTGAAATTAAATAGTTTCCAAATAGTAAAGCAAAATTTGTTAGCAGCTATTAACTTGACAGTAAATGTCCATGAGCGAAGTTGAACTTATTTTATTTTGAGAATAATATATTTCCACTAGAGTTGGTGTAGTCTTTTCTTAATTTAAATCGGGTGGACTATATTTATAAAGGCCGAAGTTTATTGTTGTGTTGTATTTGTTGTTGATGATTTGGGGGAAGTAATTTATCGCGAATTTGTATTTCTGATATGGAGTTTGTATAATCATGTTCTTTATCTATCAGGATATGAGGTTGTAAGAACACGTTCGTTGTTTTCTTTTATTATGATCCTATTAATCTACCACATTAATATATTTTTTATGGAAATGAGATGTCACTTGATTTTCTGACAATCATTTAAAGAATGATGTCAATGATTTAATTAATTTGTTTTTACCGAAAGTGCTTCTGTAACTTCGTTGTTTTGATTGAGGAAATTGTTGTGATCGAAAGCATTTTTTCATCTGGTGTTTATAAAACAATGGACTTAAATCTTTTATTTTCTATGATGATATTTTCTATTGGTAGTTCTCAGCTTAGTCGTTTTAGGGCGTGCCGGATATTCATTTTGTACCAATAAGCATATCATACGAAAGAATTCTTGAGGAAGCATTGTACGCATATGAACTTGCCACTGGTCTTCCAAAGCCTAGGGAATCATCATCTGGTCTTTTGAAAGCAAGAGGAGTGTTGTCGAATCCGAATCCTGGATCAGTTTTTCTAACATTTGGTGAACCTATTTCATTGAGAAATTTGGTAAATATGATCCCCATTAGCCGACGTGAAGTAGGCCTCCTCCCTGGACATGAGGTTCGACGAAGAGCAGAACGTTTAGAAGGCTTTTATGGCCCCATCTCTCAACACATTGTTAGGTGTCAGCTAAATGATATGATTGTTCATCCGTGGTCATTTGCTGCTGGTAAGTAATATATTTATTGATTTCTATTCTCTTTAACATCCTGATTATATTCTATCCAACAAAATGTAATTTCAAAATTTGCAGATCGCACACTCGTTCTAAAATCCTAATTTTCCAGATTTTACTTTTTGTTCTAATTTTCCATATCTTTTGATGCCTAATATATTTTTAATTACCAATTATGTCTTGTGTATAAATATTAATGAATGGATTTCAATTTTTAAGGAAAGCTCTTTGTAGCGAATACTTGTCCTTCACACTAGTCACGCTTTGAGTTTCTTTTAGAATTCTCTAAATATACCTCATGGTTTCTAGAGAAGCTCATTCTCTATAGATTACAGATCAGTTTTCTTTAGTTTTCCTGCGTTCAGTGTGTATGTATCCAAATATCTTAATTTATTTTGTGGTTGAATGAGTGGGAGGTCTGATTTTGTGATTGTTTAACATTTAATGTAATTTGGTGTCATTCGAGCATCGAAATTTACATGTCTAACGGCGACGAATAGCTGCGTAAATTTTTGTATATTATTTTTTTTTAATAAATCTGACTCATTTCTTGTAGAATCTGACATTTGATTTTATTTCGAATTCTAATAGAAAACACTGTTGATGATGCTTTCCTAAATTTTGGTGTATATGTCTTGCCAAAAGCTTTAGTTCAAGCTGTATACGTTTAACTGATGCTTGAGTAGTAGACAGAGCAGTGATTCCCTAATAATTTCACAAATGAAATTTTATCAGACTTCGATTAATTTAGGGTTATTTCTATTCTTGATTATGCGCTTCATATAACTTCAGCTTCTTTTTCATAAATTCCAAAGTATATAATTTGCCCTTTTCAAGGAAAATTAGAACAAAATTATTTTAGTAAATTGGAAGAATTTTTTATAGTTTGTGCATATCACAAGTAAGATTATTCGAGAACACAGATGTAGTTCCTATTTCTGAAAAACATTTTTATTTAGAAGCTCAGGATTCCTTAAACCTATACAACCATTAGTAAGACATCTGATGATTGTTTTTCATGAACATTGAATGATGGCCATTAGCATACATAATTTATTTAGCTTAGTACTTTGTCTAAAATGTTAGAGAAACCTTAAGTAAGTACCCAAAAACATGTGACATTGATCTCTATTAAAATTTGATTAATTGACATTGTGCTCAGACAACGGAGGTTTGCGAGGTTGAGATTGAGTTTCAAGGTCGCAGTTGCATTTCTGATTTCTATCATATTGTCGCCATAACATCTCGATCGTAAATTGAATACTTTTGTTACACTACACTGTGCATCAATTGTGAGGTATTATAACACGTGTCATTATAGTTTTAACGCTATGTTTTACTGCGCATTGTTAATATATTTTGTTTATTTCTCTCAAATTATATGCAAACACATAAAATCATACACAGGTGTTGAGCACATTTAAATCTAGCTTCATTTAAATATTATTATTATTTAGGATTTATTTTGCATGCTGGCGAAGAACAGGTGGCGTTCTCAACTCTTGTGGAGTCGTGCAATTTATTAATTGGGCTAGTTAGGCGTAGTTTTCCTGATCTCAGGCTTACTGGTGAAGTAAAGCCTTGTTTAAAACGATCGTTTAAAGTACATGAAGCTTTGTTGTCAGCGAATTCGTTGAACGACGTTAAAATTCGAGGCTTTGCGTCTAATCGCAAAAATAAAAATCAACTTTTAAACAATATTCTATCGTCAATCTCACTTCAAAATTACAAACATCAGGTAATGCATATAGTACTAATTTCTCTTTGTAATCATATTTTAAAATCTTGAATTAAATCTACTCTATTGGCATTTATTCATCTATTATATTCATGAAATATTTTCAAAGTCTTATTTTTCAATTGGCTACTTGGCTGTTCGATTGAAAGAAGATATTTCCTACCATTAAATAACTGGTTGAAAAGAGAATTGTCGTAAGGAAGTAAGTTTCAGTAAAGATTTCCTTTTAAAATTGAAGGATTTTTTTGGATACAACTAGATGCAGCACTTTGTACAAAACGCTTTATACACAGGGCCACCAAATTCGCATTTTTATTCAATCGATACTTTTCAGACTGCTTACGAATGATCCTCTTAGCATTGTATTTGAATTTCATTGGACTGAATTTGACAGCTGTTGAATTCTGAATTAATTAATTTTTCATTGGGTATAATTATTATAAGTAGCGTTATGTTTTAGTATCGTATTTCAATAATACACACTTTATGCAGTGCTTGCTACACTTTCTTTGATTTAAATGTATTATAAATGGAACCGTAGTTTGCTGAAATATGAGTTTTGTACACATGTAGTTGTGAACTAACAAATATTTGACATCATGTACCATTTGAATGGATCGTTCTTAAAATTTGTATATTCTTCATGGACTATCTCAAAGAAAAATGAAAACATTGAACTGGGACTACACCATCCTCTTAAGTGATTTTTAATTTTAAAAAGTGTATTTTAACAATACACCGTCTACCTTAGGGATTTATTACTATTACCGTTTGGATCTCTTGTAATACGAAGACTCTGTAGTAAGAAACTAGAATTATTCATTGAGTTTTATATATTTGCGCATTCCTAGGCTCTTAAATTGAAATTTTCATTTAGAAAATGTCAATTCAAGCATGTAATTGACTACTAAATATTTTAAGCATGGACCTCTATAAAATCAGGATTTGCAAAAAATCTGTTTTCTAAAAATATAACGAAGTTATTCTAAACCCGAAGAGTGGAGTCTCACAAGAAATTTACTACTACTTTTTACACGATTTTCAAATAGAATTTCATTTTTGTGAAACAGTTTACATAATGTTTAAGGCAATATAAACTTTTGCTTTTATTGATGCTAAAATGTATGCTTAGACGCATGCAATTGTGCAATAGCTCAAATGATTCAAACATTATATAGCACTTGGGATATCCTAAGCTAGAGTCTAAGTCGAAAACTATTGATAATTTCTATAATAGTACATTTTTATTTTCAGCGTTTCTATAGTCGCTATAAACATTATATTCTGCACCTCTATAGTTAAAAAAATTTACTTTTATAGCACATATTTTAATGATTGCAGCATGTTGACTCTAAAACAGATATTGAAGACATCAATTTGTAAAACATTTGTACCGCTAAGTAGCAAAGGCTAAGTAATAGTTAGGAACAGCTGCATTTTTAACGAAAGCTCTGGTACGCCATGGAAACTGGAAAGTGTTCTGAATGAGAGTCACACCAAATTGTGAGAAGGAAAGAAATGATAATATAATATGTATGAAATGTATTAGAAAATGATCGTTTTTATGTTAACCTGCTCTAAAGTGGAATCAAGATCACATTGGGTAACCTACTAGTCCAACTATTGTATTTCAATATTTATACTGTTAATTTATTTATCAATTGCGTTTTCTTGCTCTTAGTAAAAAGTGTCTCAACTATTGTCAAAATGAATCAGAAATGTTTGTGCTAAAATATTTTCTATATGAATATGGATAACATTGAACTACGTCTATTTTAGGTTGCGCATCTTGTCAGTGAATATGCATTACTAGTTGCACAGATTTCGATTTCCTCATTTACAAAATATGATGAAGCTTTTTTGAGAAAACATCAGAAACTTTGTAATCTGTTTCAATTTGAATTCGTCAATTTCAACACTGATGACACCATATTTGAATCTCAACCGCGGACAGCTGTACTCACCTTACTTAACCACCTCGTCGAATTCGGCGCACTTGAGCTACACTCGGACCACTCCTATTCGGTGTGTCTTAACAGCACTCTTGCCGAGTATCTTATTCAATTTATTATGCCTTACTTCTGTTTGTATGGCCATTTTCTTGCCTACCTCCTTGCCAATGATGGTAAACAGTCAGGCAGAACGCAAGGGGCGCATGTGAAATCATTTCATTCACATCTACACACATTAGCAAAAGAACCGAACATTCCTTTGGAAATGGTGTCTACTGATATTGCCAATAATGCATTCAAATCTTTTATTAAACTTGGAGTTCTTCTACATGAAGGAGGGAATCACTTTGTAGTTAATGCGTTAGCAGCCGAAGCTGTCGTTTCATTTCTGCGCCCTCTTTCACCAGCTGATTTCCCGATCCAGCTTAGCTTCCTCAATTCACATTTATAATTGAAATTTCTTTGTACAGTTAAAGTTTTATCAATTTCTTCAGTCATCAATTTAAAATTACGAAATTTTGCAAATGCCGATAAATTTTAAATTGGCTGTTTCAGTAAATTTTTTAACATTACTTTTACTTTGGTTGTGATAATTTTTGCATTAATTATCATGTCTACAAAGATGCAGTTAAATGTGTTTTACAAATTATGCCAAAGATTTATCATCTACAATTACTTCTCCAAATAGCAAAGTATTCGAGAGATTATTACATAACCAAATAACGAAATATCGCAATAGGTACAATTTACTATCAAACACTCAATTATGATTTCGTAAAAATTTTTCAACTACTGATGGCATATTCAA
>CABFPE010000087.1:1598212-1609659 GCA_900660155.1 Hofstenia miamia
TCTTTCGAATACTTTGCTTAATGGAGATGTGATAGAAATTGGTCGATAATTTTGGGTAACTGATGGATCATTTTTTTTTGAAAATAGGATTAACATGGGCAAGTTTTAAATAATCCGGAAAATAATTATTTTTTATGCATTCATTAAAAATAAAATTTAAGGGATTGGCAATTATATCTGCAGTGATTTTAAGTGCCCATGAAGGAATTTTGGAAGGCCCACTTGATTTGTTGGATTTAAGTTTATGAATTGCTTTTAAGGTTTCAAAACTTGTTGTAAAACGGAAAGAATATTCGGGATTAATAACTTTAGCTGATTTACTTTTAAACTTAATAATTGGACCATATTTACTTTTAAACTTAACAATTAGACCATTATATTTTCCTAGATTAATAAAAGTCTGGTTTAATTCGTTAGAAATTTCGTAGGTGTCTGTAAGGATTTTTCCATTTTTATTTTTGGATATCATCAATACAGTTTAATTTAGATTTCTTGCTATTACTGATCTCATGAATGAGCTTCCACTTTGACTTTTGATTAGGTAGTCGGGCGTATTCATTTCTAATGTATTCATTATAGGCCTTGCGATTTTCAATGTTGGAGAAATTTCTAGCCTTTTTATATGCAACAAAATTATTATGAGTTTTAGAACTTTTAAATAGTCTTTATGCTGCATTTTTTTCACGAATCAGTGTTTTACAAAAGTCATTTATCCAAAGTTTACTATGTGCGGATATGTTTGAATTACTATTGGAATGTGATTTAATCATATTTCTCCTCTCTGGGCAAAATTTATTGAGATAAAATTCAAAAATTTCTGAAAAATGCTTCAACAATGTAGTTGAGTCTGAGGTAGTATACATGATTATTGTATTAAGAAAAATCATGTCTCTCAATCTTCAAGAAAAAGCTCTATGCAGATGAATAAATTAAAAAAAAGAACGAACGAACAAAAAGTTATACATTGATAACAATAAACTAAAATACAAATTTCATAAAAATTCAATAATTCAAAAAATGGCGGCTAATATCAACTTAATTAATAAAATATCCGATTTATTTCCAAGAAATCAGATCACATTTTTGTGGAAATCTCTAATTGTATCAAAATATACGTAATCTTGGTTGGTATTAGCAAACTTATCAGACAATTCTGAAAAAGATTATGGAAGATTTTGAAATGGATTAACAGAATGATCAATAGTAATAATAATGTGATGAAAAGACAAATGACAAAAAATTGTTATTACATTCAGATGAAATCATGCAACAGACGATCTTAGAAATATTTTAAAAACTTTAATATTGGACGTGATACATATCAAAATAAAAAATATGAAAAACTAATATTTTAAGAATACAGTAAAATTATGAAATAATTTGGATGGAGATATTAGATCAGGAAAAAAGTTTCAAAGTAATTAACCATTTCAAAACTGCTTCAACAAGGAATTATCTGACCATTCAAAGAATTGCTTCGTTAATTACAAGTGCCTAAATATATCATCTTCTCTTATCGATTAAAAAATAATGATAAAGTATTTAACTAATGAAAGCAAATTCATTTGAAACTACAGTAACCAAGAATTATCATTGTCAGTAGGGCCTACCTTTGCAATAAGGAAGCAGTTAGTAGTTAATAGTGATTTTTGTACACTTTTTCTATTTATTGTAGAAAACACTAACTTTAATAAGCAATCAATATGGAGGAGCCTCACAACGCCTAAGAATTTTCTTAATCATATAGACTGCCTTCTCTGTCAAACAATTGAAAAATGTCAAAAACAGATTCGAATGTAAAGTCACCTAATATGGGTAATTTCAATATTGCATCTAGAACGTAGTGTTTTACATGTTGTTCTTGCCTGGTATCGTACCATCTTATCCAAACTTGTTGGAGATTTGAAAAAGAAGGCATGAAATGAATTACCATATATTTCCACAATTTCATTTTATTCTGTAATCAGTATGCTAAAAGGTAAGAAGAAATAGTTTTCTAATCAAGGTGGTATTTCTCTGAATCATTAAATCGTAGTAGTTATTAAGGATAAGATCGCAGAGCAGGAAGAATGTATCAAGAAGATTGTCCAAGACATAGTTAAATGCTAGTCGAATCTACAATAGAAAACAATACACTGGAAAGGGAATTGTGGTAAAAATAGTAAAGAATAAGATAATGGTTGTAAGCCCAAAATTCGCATTTTTGGTTATGATGAACAAATCGAAGAAAATCACTGGAGAAGAACGGTAGAGATGGAGCTAGCTAAGAATATTGTCACCTAGCTTGGATCAGTAGCTCATAAGGCTACTAATGTCTATTGTTTTCGAAAATGTGATACCACTAAACCTAGATGTTGGAACAGCATTGACTGAGAAATTTTTAACAAGCAATATTTATAAACTCAAAGTTTTCCAGTTGAAACGAAGATTTACTAAGCCTAAACTTAGTATTCGGGATAGTGAGTTTGAGAAACGATTACAAGGTAAACAATATGAGCTAATTCGAACCCCACTGTTAGAGCGGGTCTAGACTAACTCAAAACGGTGTCAGCCATACATGTGTTAAGAAACTGAAATTTTCCTTGACGATGAAGAACTTATCCCATTCTAGATTCATGACTAGATTCTTATTACTCTTCAATTCTTTATTGTAATGCTCAGTCTATACAAAACAAAATGAACGAACTTATGCTATAAATGAAAGTTGGATTAACACTGAAAAAACTGAGGGATCTGCCTTTAAAGTACTTAAATACCAAATTCCGTTCCGACATGATGTACTAACAAACGAGGTTGTGTTGTGGGTTTCGGCGTGCGCTATCGCTAAGGCCTACCCATGAAAATGCTATTAGTAATTTTCTTCCCTGTATTGAAATCCTTGCTATTTAAGGCCATATTATTGCATGCATTTATTTTCCTCCTTAACTAAAAATGAATGATGAAAACAGAACAGTTTTAGATTCTCTCATAGACATATTCGATGGCATATTTCTCAATTATACCGACTTTACAACGATATATTTATTTAGTGTTTGTCATTCTCTAGGGACTTCTTGATAAAATTTACAAACCAACTGACAAGAATGCTATTCTGGAATATATCCTTACATCTGAAACGAATTTTGATTGCCATAGCGAAGGCAATCAAGGCATAAAGTATCCTTAATTACCCCAGTTTTAAATCGTTTATATTGTGACATCTTTCGCAGAACAGGTGATTGCAACAGAAGGAAATTTAAATGAAAGCTTAGAGGCTATTTATGAAATTGGTTTCTTTGCTGTATGTAGCTAGCCTTATTTAAATCAGGCTGAGAATTGGGCCAGTTTTTGAGCCTAGATCCGACCAGACCAGTCTAATATTGACCCGCGATATGACTCGATCAAAGAAAAATTGCAAGTAAAAAACGCATAAAAGGTTTTACCATATAAGTATCAATGAAAATAATAGGAAATCAATCAAAAAATATAAAAATAATTTTAATCTTCAAAGAGTTAAATGTTTGATTTCCTAAATTGTTCCTTAAATCTGTTGATTTTCTTTCACCCTACTAACTATAAATGTATGGCGACCTGTCAACACATTTAAGAGTGACCTTCAATTCGAACTCACCCACTTCCACCCCTGATTTATATCCATATAGGAATAATGAAAAAGATCCTCCTTGGATCACACCGACCATTAGTCTCTCATGCATAGAAAAGAGAAAATTGCACTAAGTTGCGGTCAGTTGTTAGAGTCAAACCAAGGAACAGTTACTAACTTTTGAAGCAATTGTTCAAATATCTACAAGGAATTGAATTCAATTGCTGGTTCCTTTATAATTAAGCCTTCTGAAGAAGACAATGTTGACTAGAATAATGACAATCAGCCTCATTACGAATGCATTACACGTATTTTATATGCTTTTTTCACTTGGATGCCAAGAAGATTGCTGATAGTGACGAAATCTCATTCTGATTTAAAAGGAGGAGCTGTCTTTCTAGCTGAGCCAGTATGCCGCATAGCAAACGGTTGTATTTCGCAAACACATGTTAACTCCATACCTAAGTTTAGATTTACATTTCATTATGTATTTCGGCCCTTATCCCCATTAATGGTTCCTGCCAAGCTACTAGAAAGAGTAGTTAAGGAAAAAATTGAAGTATTTTTAGAAGTTAATAAAGATGATTCCCAAATTGAATACAAAAGACACTCATCTATCACTGCGGCAACTACGAATTTATTAGACTTTACTATGGTTGAACTGGACAAGAAAATATTGTTGGGACAATAATCGAATGTTTTGATCATCGTAGTAAGCCACTTGATCGAATATTACGCTGGATTCTTATTAAAAAGTTGATTCTGTATGGTTTTCCTAGAGACTTCGTAGAATGGACCCAAAATTCTTTTAGCCACAGTCGCGTGAGGGTAGTCTCTAGCAATAGAAGAGTGAGATATTTGACATCTCACTTGGAGTACCTCAGGAGTGTATTCTTGCACCCGAATTTTTTGCAATTTTTCTATCAAAAAATCTCTTGTTAGATATGCTGATAATATTACCACATTCACTCCAATCACGATGTGCAAATTTGGTGTTAACTCATCCGCATATATTCAGGTTAAAAGATGGGATTTGAATGATGCTTAAAGAATCCCAATCCAAAAGAATGATTGTTTGGTAAATGTGATATTCCTGACGACAGCTTCAATCTTCCAATGCATGAGTGCATTACCTATCTTGGAGTTTATTAGGTCTCATCCTTAAAATGAATTCAGTATATATCAAGTGTACTTCTGCTTCTAAGCGGCTTTACATTCTTTGTAAACTTCGTGATTTCAATGGAAGTTTTTTGCATCAGAAAATGGTATATTTGTCAAATATAGATTCTATTCTGACATATGCAAGTCCAGTCTATGCTTCCCTACCGAATTATTTAGAAGCATTATTGGAAAAATCTAGAAGGAGAATCATTAAGATACTACTCGCATTATCTGTGTAATTACGTCCTTCTGAAATGAAATTTAAACGTGCTGAAATGAATATTACTCATCATTTTCAATCACTTATTCCTGAGAAATTTATTTTGCTACAAACCGAAACAAAGGAAATTTTATCGTAGTTTAACAATTTGCTTTCGAAAGAATAGTTTCATAGATAGAATCATCAAACCATGTCTTATAAAAATAATAATATTGCTGTTGAACCTAATATAAAGGATGTTAGTTCTAAACGACGCTCAAAATGTAGTAAGTGTTGACCGTTTGTATGCAGATGTTGGTGGAATATTAAGGTTGATGTTTGCACCTCTATTTTTTACTCTCAGGAATATAGAATTTATAAATTTCACAGATTTTTCAACTGAAAAATCATCATGAATAGCGTGGCCATTGTAAGACCTGATATGTTTATGATAGGTCTCAATTTGAGAAGATAACGAAGTCATTTTTGAACTAGTTTTCTGTGAAAATATCAAAATTTTAATTTTCAAGTAAAAAATAGCAGGTTTTCTAATAATATATAATATTCCACCAATCTTCAATTAATTCAAATTTCAAATGACTTTTTTCATTTCTCCACAATATCGCTCCACACCATTGGGTGATGGGTATTACAATATCATGAATCCATAAATTAGAAATATGTATTTAACGCAATGCAATTCAATTTAATTATTACAATCAAGATTTCTTAAATAATAGCATTTAGGAAGCACAACCTAGATGAAAGTTCCACGTTGTTACTATTTTTTGCCCAATTATTTAGTTTTGTTTATCATCTGCTGAAATAATTATAATATTTCTAACATAGTCTTTGTATTTTTTACTTTGCTAGGTTGCTGGGATAGTTTGAAAATTTCTTGCGCAAACATTCTCCACTCATATTTTCTTGTACTCTAAACTGTTTGCGCTCAAAATTTCTCCTGCTAACATCCTGAGCCCAAAATTCCAGTCCATAAACACCATACATTCAATTTTCCCACATTCCCGACGCAAAATTTCTAAGTTTTTTTCCACAATAAAGGATGAACTAAAAAGAAACTATCCATCAATTTCACAGTCAAGAGACAGTTAATTAAGATAGAGCTTACAGCATAAATTAAAAATTCATTTAGAATTCGACAATTCTTTCAAAGTTTTTGAAAATACAATGCTAATACTTATAAACATCCTCAAATTATAAATACAATATTGGAACATTTAACGTGGTTCTCTAAAATACAAAATTCGAACAAATTTATTATTAATTCTGTTTCAAAGATTTCCTTAATTAAATTATAGTTGATTATAAAAATTATCTAAAGTACATTGTATGGATTTGTGAAAATGCTTGCTAAAATTTTTTCAAAATCAATGAAAGTATCCGGGCTATGTTTGACTTATTTGATAGAAACTGTTTTATCAACAAACAGCAGGCCATTTAAATGCCAGATTCAAATCATTCTTGCAGCTATAATTTTTTGAATGTATTTGCTCATTAGCGTAAGTGTTTACATTTTTCTGGAAGCAGTTATTCAAACGCATTTCAATTAAATATTGATTTTGAACTTATAGATAATATGTATACAATTTCATGAATTTCTAAAACAGTTACCTTAATATGCCCACTTTACGAAAAATATTTGCTGGGATAAATTCTTAAAATACTTTAAATCGAGAAATCACGTTTCTAAATTTCCCCTTGTAAACCTAGCAAAAATCAGAAAGGAGGGCGGGCACCAGACATATCTAATATGCCCGCTTATATTATCAGGCTTAGTCTTGGTTATGTGTCAGATAAATAATTTCATTGAATCAATTGTAGAACTATGAATTTAATCACACTAATATCTAGACATTTAATGATGGACTAAATTTTCACAAAGAGTTGTCAAATCTACTTTACTTTTACTAAAAGAAACACACAGTTGAAATTTTAATTATAGAAATAATAAAAGGTTCAAGAATAGCTGTTTCCACAAAAGAAATAAGATGAGAAAATTGCTTAGCCTACCTTAGTTACAAAGATCTAATGTTCCATTGTCTGTAACTATTGGGAAAGTATTAATAAAAAGTTTAATATAAGAAATTTAAACACTTTCCGAATTTTTCTTTGTTTTTTATACTAATCATTTATCATATTTTATTTTCTAACTAATTATAATTGTGATTTATTGTAGCACTACAAAACAAAATATATTTTCAACACACAAATAATTTTCAGTTTTCACCAAGCTTGCTGTTGTGTGAGTTTTTCACACAACAATCAACACAACAAAAAAATTCATAAATTACACCACACTTATAATTTGAGTAATCTTGTTTATGTTAATATAATATTAAGCATCTATGTGAATATAGCAAAAATATAAATGCCATTAAAATTTAAAAGCGAAGGGTTTGCAAGATAGTAGTTCAAAGAATCATTTCTCCACATCGCAATCCTTTTAAGTAGCAGAATATAGTTTTTAATGCTATTATATGCATTAGAATTGTATGCAATCCAAATTCTTATGACTACCATAACAGTTTTTTTTGGAAAATGAATGGTAATTTTGTAAAATTTTGAAATACTTTAGTAAAACAGATAAATAGGAATAGTAATGAAGATATATTTGAATTATTCCTATATTTTGTATGATGCTGGCATTTTTGCTGACCTGGTGCAGTTCAAACAATATGCTATGACAAGGCCTCGTTTAGAAAAAAAATACGATCTTCAAAAGAAAATTGAGGTCCAATGCCATCTATGCTATTTTGCATCAAAAAGTGGGCGTCTTGATCAGACTCAACTCATTTTAGATGCATTTATACAGTATGATTTATGCCAAAAAATCTATAATTTTCCGGTATGCAAGATTAATGTTGGGTATGCTAAAAATTCATAATAAGAACTATTCAACTTTCAATTAAATAACCTAAAATTCCACAGTAGCTAGGCACAAGTGATTGACAATTAAGGCTGTTAGTAGTTTAATATTAAGCACACATGTTACATAAAAACCTGTTTGTCTGAATTGTGTGTACCCACACATTTCATCTAGTTTAAATATATTAAAGCCCAGACCAGCCTTTAAGGGCACCACTTCAGTGACAAACCAACCCATTGTGTATCCAGACACATTTACATCTCATCTCTACTAAACTAAAGTACTGAAAATGTATTATTCGCTAATTTCAGTGGGATTATTCTAATATCTGTGAAAGATTACCAAATAATTTTTAAACGCCTATTGCCGAACTAATGGAAATATTTAGAAATCACAACAAAATGGAGGATTGTCTTCTTTATTTTTCGACTTAAATTCGCCACCTGGCATTTCTTTGCTCCTCTGAATGTTCAGAGTAGTTGTTGCTCCCGTGGATAATACACCGCCTCATTATCTGAACAATAGGCATGGAAAGAGAATTTGAATGTTTTTACAAAAATTGGATTTCTCATTAAAAAAATTTGCATGTAGTTCAGACACAAGAATAAGTTTCAGCACAAATCTTCTTTATTGCGTGGTGGGACTAACCCTGTCTAAAAGCCTGTGACGCGACACCTTTCAATTCCATATGAATTGTCAATAACTGACTTCTTTAACAGGCACTTCAAATAAGCGAAGAGCCACTTGTCGCACATGTTAAATTCAGGCAAATTTATGTTTCGCGGAGGCGTGTGGTAAGGCATTGTCATGCTGATAAGACAAATCAGCAAGACGGATTGGTAATGAAGGGTCACAGAAGATAAAGTAGGAGCAGATGGAAGAGTAGGCGAAGTTGGAGAAGGGCTCAGCAAAGAGGAAGGACATCTAAGATTTCTTGAAGAAATCAATGGCTGTTGGAGGGTTGAGCGTCAAGATGTAATTAGCAGCAATCAAAGCACGATTGAAAAACGAGTGAAGGGAGCGATGTTTCTTGTGACGACGAATGGAAAAAGTGACAACATCAACAGAGCGAGTGGAGCGAGAATTAAAGAACTTAATGAAATTAAAAGGATCAAGATACAATTTGCGAGTGAGCAAGCAATTGAACAAGAGGAGATGACAGGCATGGAAGTAGAGTGACCGCGGGAGAGTAGAGAATTTAAGAAGAGCGTCTTTGTATGACCAGGGAGAGATCCATTTGAAGGCACGCTTCTGGAAACGTTCCATAGGAACGAGAAGGCCAACAACAGGGAGAAGCGTAGAGAAGAATGGCGCGAAGAATGAACTTGAACAAAGTAAGTTTCACAGCGGCCATTGAATTAAAGAGAAGATTGGGGGAGCTAGCTTTGTGGAGGCGCAAGGACACATTACCAGACCAATTTAAGTTTGCAGAAAGTTGAACTCCAAGATGAGAAAAGTTCACAGGGAGAGGCAGAACCACCAAAGTTGAAAATCGCAGTGTCATCAACGTACAGTAGACAGGATGAGTTGAGGACAGATTGAGGGAGGTACGCAACGAGGAAGAAGGGAAAAGCAAACACAGAACCTTGGGGAGCACACTAGGAACAAGAGCAGGAGAAGAAATAGACAAGTTTATTTTGACACACTGACGATGATTGGAAAGGTAAGACTGGAAGAGTTCGATGAAATCAGCATCAAAGCCAAATATACTTAATTTGTAAAAAATAATAGAATAAGGGAGCCGATCAAAAGCTGTAGAAATGTCAAGGAAGACAATTCAACAAACATCATTACGATCAGAGTGGAAATAGCAGTTTTCAATCAAAGTGAGCAAGCTAGTGATAGTAGAACGATCAGGAAGGTTACCATGCTGAGAAGAGGAGATGAGGTGACGAATTTTAGGGAACACGTAACGAAAGACAAGGCGCACAAAGATGATTGGAAGGAGAGAAAGAATAGCTATTGGACAATAAGAAGTGACTTAAGAGAAGGAAAGCTGATTTGATTTTAACAGTGGAGAGATCCAAGATGTTTTCAAGCAACGCGGAAAACGCTTAGAGGAGACTTGAGGAAGTTTCGTGAATTACAAAAGATCAGCAAGGACCATACAACTTGCAGGACATAGGCATGAGGGAAATATCATGGGTGTTGAAGACGAATCGGCGCGCAGGTTGCACGTGGACCAGGGCAGAGAGAGACAGGCATTGAAGAGATCAGCTTTCTCCAGATCTGAGTGAGCAGAAAGATGGTTCCATTTCAAGCTGGGGAGGTCAGGTTTGGAATAAAGGGAGCGCAAGAAATAATAAGAGATCCAGATGAGAAGCTGGGCAAAGGAGAGATTTTGTCGTGTTCCATGAAGTTGATGACGTCTTCTGTGAGAGAAGAGAGTTATGAGAAAGATTCGAGTTTATTCAAGGAGGGTACAGTAAGGGATGAGAAATAGAAAGGGAGAGAAATACGCTTTTTCCGACGACGACCAATAAAGGATGAAATAACTTGGTGAAGGAAGCTGTGCCAGTCATTAGCAGAGAAAGAGTAATCAATAATGGGGAATGAAGAAGAGAGAGCAACATTAGAAATACAAGTTGACGAGAGAGAGAAAGTGATAGACTGATCATGAAAGTACTCAAGCATGGATGAAAAGGATTGTTGGAAGGAGGGTTGTAAATACCGAGAAGAGAAACAATGTGATCACTGAGAACCATAGCAGAGCCGCAACAGAAATGAAATGAAAAAGATTCAAAGGAGAGGGGGTGGATTTCAGGTTAGGGCGACGTGAGGCAATGAGAATACCACCATGACGACCATTAGAGCGATCCATACGGGAGAGAACTTTATGTGCGGAGTTAGGAAAATCAACACTATCAGCAACAGAAGGCCAAAAAATTTGCGCTCAGCATCAGAGAGACGATAGTGTCGAATCAAAAGGCTATCTGGCCACACTTCAAGATCCATAAGAACATGATGAAACTCTTGATTACAGACGATATGGAAGAAGGCGAATGGAGAATCCTTATGTGGTGGAATGGGAAGGACGTCATCAAATTGGAGTGAGGAGCAATGGAAGTGATCAGCAACATCAGAAGCAGAAAAATAATTAGCAAAACGGGGATATAGATGTGAGCTTTACGAGGAGGATGAGGAAGAAAACTATTTGAAACAGCAGGCAGTTGACAGGAAGAACTAGTACCAAGGATGTGACGAGGGCGATGATTGCGGTGAGTGACAACACAGGAAATGGAGCAGTAGCAGGAGCAAAACGTGGAGCAGGATGATTGGGACGATTAGGAATGGTACGTGAGGCGGAAGCACTGTAGGAGAACATTTGAGTTTGAATGGACGAGACATCGGAGGGGAGTTTAGCAAGGAAGTCTGACAAGGATGACAAGGCAGCATTTGAAGGGCTGATGTTGGAAGACTGGTGTGAACAGGACAGGGAGGTGACAGCTTGGCGAAGCAGAGAGATAATGGTATCTTTCTTTAAAGCACCAACCAAGCAAATTGGGCATCCGAAAGATTCTGAAGATCAGCAAGCGATACATCAGCCGCAGGCAAGACTGAAATCTAATTAAGGTTTATAATAAACAGGACTTTGTATATTTATTTATATATATATA
>CABFPE010000087.1:1609907-1624662 GCA_900660155.1 Hofstenia miamia
TATATATATATATATATATATATATATATATGTAAAGTAGAATTCACAAATATCGATTACAAGTCTCCTAATCAATGTTGATATAGGCGAATATCGATATATGCAAACTTGGAATTTCGAAGCAACTTTCTATTTGTTACTACAACCTATACGTTCTTACTGAAACAAGAATAGAACAAATATACAAAGAAGCACAAAAGCTTACCAAGCCTACCATCAGCTTTTTAGTTAAGACGGGGCTCCAAAAATGGCTGATAAATTTATTTGTGCTTCGAAAGTTATTTATGTCGATATATTCGAATTTTCTTCTGAAATTGGTCAGATATTGGGTCGACATAGGTGAATTATCGATATGGGTGATATCGATATAGTTCTATACGAATTTTTAATGCTAATTTGAAGTGTAAGGTAAATAAGGGAGTAATAGGCATGGCGATATTATTAAATTGTCAATATACGCAAATTGTAGTATATATATATATATATATATATATATACATGATATTCAAAAATTCATTGTGACAGACAGAATTGTGGTTGGTATGCAACTAGACATTTTAAAGTGTCACTTGAGATTGTAACAGATGGGTTCTATTTGGAAGTTTGTCTGAAAATATATAATGCACAATCGCAGCTCCATATCTTATCATAAATATTTAATAGAACATACTTGCTCATATAAACCACCGTCCACCAGTCTCGTTTAGAAAAAGCTAAGGTTTTTAAGAAGAATGTGTATGTACAATTTATCAGTTACAATTATATACAAAAATAAAAAAGGTTAAAATCAAATATCATTCGCTTCCAAAATACCAATTATGATGTCCAAAATAAGAGACGTCCAAATACTTCTAAAATTAATAATAAAAATGTAGTAAGCTTTCTTTTACTATGCAATAGCTAATACCAAGGATCAATGAAAAGCTAATTTTTTTTGCTCAAATTTTGATTTATCACTAAAACTTTCCAATTGAGGAAAATATTTGTGTAACAAATTCATAAAATCTATTTTATGTAGCCTTATTTTCTCTGGGGATGCATAGTAAGTTCGTATTCATACGAACAACTAATGGGATTTACTCGCTCAGTTACATAACATGAGGAAAAAAACTGCGCTTACTAATATATTAAAACATTTGAAAATAAACAACATAAAATAATGACCAGATTTTTCCATTAAAGGAAAAAATGCAAATATTGCGACGTTTGCTTTTTATGCCTAAAATAAGATGTTGTGTTGCCTACGCAACACACAACGGCAAGCCCGTAAACAATTCTAGCTCAAGATAATCGTTTGATAGAAACAAGCAAGGTCCATGGCTATAAAAACATGGCACTTCTTACCATCCTCTCCCCAATTAATTGGAATGTACGCACCTGCTCTAACCATTACGCAACCTTATACATTTACACTAAAAGCCTCTGCAATAGGGGTTTGCGGGACTAAAATTTATTTGTCCCCAGTCGCATCTAGTCCAATTGAATTTTTGTCTTAATTCATTCCCATACCAGTCTGTCTGGTCATATGGTTCAACGACAAACTTTCTATTTTGAACAGAATTAGCAAAAATTCTGAGTAACATACGTAAGTTCGTGACACTAGTTTCTATATTTTGATCCAAAGGCTTTGTTATTGAAATATTTAGTACCAAGCCCTATTCCCATGGGATTGAATGGTCCTGTAGAACCTTAATGTGTGCACATACTCAGCAACAAATATAATTTAACTTACAGATGCAGGTACAAATATCCAAAAAAAATTCAGCACTTTCATTTCAGAAGTGCATCAGAAGGGGGAACTGGGAGGAACACCCCCCTCAAAAAAACGCAAATGCCTCCATTCTTCATGAAATGTATGTTTAAAAATTTGTAAAACATGTATATTAAGTATTGGTTTTACTGTTTGTCTGCAGGGATTAATCAATATTTAATTGAGTTTGCAATAATTGCAATATTTGGAAATTGATTAATCTATTGAATACTTTCAAAAATCGATAAATGTACTGCTTAAAAAGAAAAATTGCCAATAATTGCCCATTATTAAAATACATTAAATAAGTGCTCAGTAGTATTAACATTTAAGATTCTTGCAGAAACTTATAATCAAGTCCCATTCGAGAAGCATTTTTGTTCTGTGTAGCAAATCTGTATACAGTACTATTGGCTGTTGAATGCACTTGCTGTTTGATGATCTAAAAAAATATTATGCTTCTACCACCGAATTCTCCGTTTTTTGTACATTAAAGGCCTAACATGAATGTTATGTCACATCATTTTGATCCTCTGTCGGACACCTCACGTTGTGATGTCAAACATAAAAAACTGAACTATGATCCCAGGATTTAGATAAAGTGTCTATGACAGTACCAAATTTGCCCTTAGTGATTATGATTACTGGCAACGTCTATTTTTTATTTTTCTAGAACAATTTCTTTTCATTGCTAATAGAAGCATGATTGTCTCTCACAGTGGTGAGTCTTTTTTGAAAAAGTTTTTATATGTTATGTATTGGTTTATATTAATATTAAACTAAATAATGTACTATGATTTTTAATCTATTATTTATATTCCAATTATTGCCAAAAGTTGGCAATAATTTATAGTGTGAAGGGCCAAAATCGATTGATTTATTAAATTAGAAAAATCTATTTGCAGTTTTCCAACTAGTTAAGCGAAACTAGCAAAGAGAAATATAACCATTTTATGTGAAATGTTTATGAAATTATATTTTGCTAAAGTTAAAAAAATTGAACATGGTTTCTATATTCTTTAACTTGTATTGAAACTATATAGCAATGCTAACAAAAATAATAGAGAAATAAATGTAACTAACGGTTCTTTGTGGCAACACAACCTTAATACGGAATGATTCTCAGTCCTGTCCTTTACTCTGTTAACAGAAATTATAGTCGCAGATGGACCAATACTTTGCTGGGGTTTGACTGAGCTATTGGAAAAGATGGGTGAAATTGAAAAATAGACTTTTACAGAACAGTTGTAATAAATTCACTGTTAGTAATTATTAGGAACCGGAAAAAGTTTTTAAAAGCAAGAATAAATCGTTTTAGGGTCATTATATTCATTTTCTTTCAGCAACTAAATTAACTATTTTAGATGTATTTGAAAACTATATAGTGACTATATTCCGGGGTTTGCCAACAATTTCTTTCCGGTTCTTAGTAATTACAACATAAACACTTTTTATGATTGTTCCTTTTATTAGGTTGAAATTAATTTAGAAAAATATGAAGTGAAGAGTAAATAGTAAACCTTAAACACAGGCTGGAGTCCATTTTAAAGGAAAAACCGTTTTTCCACATTTACACCAAACTTTCTCCAAGCCCATTAGGAAATTTGAAAATATTGGGGCATGGTTAGGTCTATTGGAGACCATACCTTAATGCAGTGTTGAAAATTTCTATTAAACCATATTGCTGTGGCTGAAGTTTTGGAAAGATTTACAAGTTTTCTTTGAAAATTTCGAATTTTTGAAAAATATTTAAATTGTCTCCATGCCTAATGTTCATGTATTTATAAGGTTTTGAGTCCATTGAAGCAACAAAAAACTTTGACTGTTCCTGAATATGTGCACGAATATCCCAAACCCATTGGGGCGTGCCGTGCGCAAAATCAGAGGTCGAGGGGCCTCGATGAGACAGAGCCGTGTCACGAATTTAGAGCGAAACAGACAGAGGAGATTCTTCTCTATCACGTGATGATTTCCGATTGAGCATAGTTTTATAATAGTTTTTGAACTATAGGCGTTTAAAAATTTATTGTAAGATCATAAACATTTTTCAAAAAAAACCCATTCTGTTTACGGTTAATGTATTTTAGTGTTTGATTTTGTATAATGAAAATAAATTTCTTCAATTTCACATTAATATATACATAATTATAACTATAATCAGCTTCCTAAAGAAAAACTTCAAATTTAGCATTAGGAACATCAAATATATGTATACTTCTCTACTACAACAAAATATTAAAATTCATAATTGATAAAATATAGGTCGTATATTTTAAATTTTTATATTCATAGCGATGTTGCCCTAATTAGAACCAAATGTTTATGAAATTTACATGCTAGAAAAAGCGTTTTCTTTCATAATTTTTGCTGTGGGAATACTGTGGGCTGAGTTGTTAAAAATTTCTGTGGGCGGAGACATGACTGTGGGTATCGGTATGACTATGAAAAAGAATAATAATGCATTAGTAAGAATTATCGTAAATCCTCGAGTATAAGTATAAACGTTTGACGTGCGGGTTATACATTCTGTCTAAAAGGTATATCTCTAAACTTCCAGGTTAATGTATATTTTAGAATACCCAAATGCTGAAAATAATTTATTCAACAATAAAAGACTAGGAAATATTCCATTTTCCATTTTGCCCTTCTCGATGACAAGTTTCACACTATGTTTTGGCTGACTCGGTAATCGTGGTGAAATTATGTTTATTAAATGAATGGATAACGTATGTGGGAAAGACAAAATTAGTGTGGCATAGCAGATGCGGCTTATAGGGTAGAGCGGGGCAAGACGAAACCCCTAAGCATGTTTGGCTGTCATGCTAATTTAATGCATTCTTGAGTCAGTTATTACTTCGCATCGTTAGTATACATTAACTAACCTATAATACTTAGATATGATACTCCAAATATTTCTTGTCTCTGGGAAATTTAAAGAAATCTAAAAGTACATATTTCAAATTTGATAAAAAAACCAGCGCATTTACATTATAAATCGAGTTTAAAGAACGTTTTATTTTCACAAATATTATTTTCAACAATTAACATCATGCATAGTACTAATCAGTTTCACAGATATGACATGAATACACACCCTCGCAGGGGTGCAATTTTCATGGGCCCACATATCGCACTCAGCGCATTTGATCAATTTTTCTTTACTTCGACTTGTTGAAAAGGGTTCCAAACAAACAACGCAGAACCATTCCACACTATCGTCGGAAGGAATATCAGTACCGGTAGAGAATTTGGCACGCTTAGAAGATATCTTTTTTTGTGGAACATTTTTTCCTCTGGCTTGCCTTTTCTTCTTATTTACTCTATCCATAGCCATATTTTTGAATGGAGACAAGGTTATTACTTCACTTGATTGAAGTCGCTTGGAGATAACCACCGGATGGTTGAGTAGACTACGTCCGATCGAAGCTTCAGCAATGTCTTTTACACTATCGTGTAATGTAGTAGTCGTAGTCATTGGGAAGTCTTCATTTTCACTTAGAAGCATAGATGAATTTGAGCAACAAGGAAGATTTTCATCGTTTTCATTTACTTCAAGCACACTTGAGGTTGAGGAACTGTGCTGATTTTCTTGATGCATTTCAATAATAAATTCATTATCAAATTTGTCATCTTGAAAAGGCCATAGACTAGTCACAGCGAATCCCTTCACAGCGGTTTGAATGGATGCACTTTTTTGATAAGCCTGATCAAATAAAGCAGCGATATCGAATGGTGTGATCCGCCTTCCTCGATTAGATATCATGAAGTTAGCAACGGATGAAGAATAGGCACACTTGAATGAGCGAAAAAAACGTGCGATCTAGAGGCTGCATGCGATGTCTGCAGTGAGGAGGCAAGGTAATGATTGTAATGTGATTATTTCTGGCAAGATCAATTGCATCAACAGACATGTGATTATTGTGTCCATCCAAGATTATAAGACAGGGGTGCTCTCGAGTGGGATTCGCATAGGTAACAAAATGTTCAAGCTATGAAACAAATATCTCAGAATCTGTCCAACCATTAGATGTCACAAAACCAATAGAATTAGCAGGAGAACTTTTCATCAAATTAACATTCATTCGCTTCATCGGAAAAATGATTGCTGGAGGTATAAACGTACCTCAGCATTCGTACAGCAAATTATCGTTATATTTTTTCCACGCTCACCACTGGTCACCTTCCTAACTTGTCTAACCCCCTTTGTTTCCACGATCTTTCCAGGGTTTACCAATGAGCTTATCCCCCTTTCGTCCATATTCCATACACTATGAGCTGTGAAATTACCATTCAATAAAATTTCTTTGTATAACATGAAGAACTTGTTCACACAATCTTAATTGAAGCCCTCAATTCGATTGAGACTAGTTCCTGTTGGCGATCGCAACGATAAATCTGGATTCCTTCTCAAAAATCCAGCGACCCAGTCCTTGCCCGCTAAACGTAACTCTTTATTAAATGAATGTTTTATCTTCCACTTTTCTGCTAAGTCAAAAGCAAGACGTCTGAGCTCTCGTAATGTCAATCCATAGCATGACTTCTCCATCATTTTCACATAATCTTTCAGTTCACGCTCTAAATTTTCGCTAAAAACAGGTTTTTTGCAACCTAACTGAATTTTCCCGGGGTCGTTCACCTTCTTATCACGATGGTGTGCCAAGGTCCGAGGTGGTATCCCAAAGATTCCAGAGAGATAGATCCAAGCGATTTTCCATCTCCAAGTTCCGCAAGAGCTTTAGCTAATTGGACAAAACCATAGTCCCCACAATTCGAAGTCCGTGTTCGGTTACGTACCATCTAAATATATATGTGTTATTTGAATATTTCATTGTGGGGCAATACGCCACACTATGAGGCGTCTTGCCCCACTTTATCATTTGACTGTAAAATCCAGATTTGTTCGAAGTATGGCAATACCTGAAAAAATTAGTTTTGCCCTGTATTACATACATAAAGGTACATTTCGAATCTCCTAAAACATCCATTGTAAGAGTTGATTGACACAATCGAAAAATTACATCAGATACATATTTTCTAGTCATGTAATAAATTCTTACCGCTAAGAGTGTCAAACAAATTCGAACTGGTGATGAAAATGGTTGATTCAATTAATTACATTCTGACATAAGATGACTTCACCTTGATTTATTCCTTGCCATATAGAGCCTAAGGGCTTCTTGCCCCACCCCGCGTCTTGCCCCGCTCTACTCTACACCTGTGATCTTTGATGTTTGGGGGCGGCCTATACTCGAGGATTTACGGTAATTACTAGGCCTGTTATTTTTTAACTAAAAAATGCAAACTTTCACTTTAGAACAATTGACATTATTTACTTAGAAACACGTTTTTTTACATATTTTAACTCAATGAAATTTGAAGTTTCTTGAGATTAATTGCTTTAAGGTATTTATTTAAGTTAATATTAAAGAAAAAGATAGTAAAATCATTTTTTGTAGTTGTAGTATACCATGGTTATATCAATTATATGGCATTTTTCGGAGCTCTTATGTAAAAGAGAATGGATCTTAAATTTTGACTTCATGGACTTATGATGGACCTAGTAATTACAAACATTGAAATTTAGGGACTGACAAAGACAACTGTAACCCTATAAAATTGCTACATATCAACAGTTTATTAAAACTTCAATGGACTTTGAGCATAAATTAAGAGTATTTAAATTTCATAATCATGACTATTGCGTTACAAACAAATAAATGCACATTATCTCGAATGGGTACACTTGCAAATCTGGATTTTTAAAAAATCTATAAGTAGCTAGTTTTTGCGAGGGTATTTGTGGCATCATTTTGTGTGCTGAATCAGCCATATAATTGTAACTGCATGATTAATAGACCCTTTTTCTTAAAAATTTCCTGAGTTTTTCGATGTGCCATATCTTAGACCTTGGACAGAAATGCTCCAAGTTTTCATATTGTAAATATTGACCAGTGGGCTTGCATACAATACATACTCTTAAAATAAAATACCGATAGATTTTTTAGCAAACATAACACGATATTGGTATTTTTCTGCATTTTCAAAATACAGCAGTGTCGGTTTCGGTGTACCACCGGGACCTAGTCAGGGCGTACACAGGATTTTCTGACAGGGGTGGAAGGCAAAATCCCGAGAAAATTTTTGAAAATATTGAAAGACTCTACTTCATTAGTTTAGATTTGAAATTCTTGAATTTTTTTAGCGAAAATTTGTTGATATAGCTAAATCAAAATCAATTTTGAAAACACCATGTCCTCCCCTTTTCTGCGCACGCGCACGCAACTGACGCATGTTCGTATTCTTTTTTACCAGTTTCTAAAGTGTCACTATTTATCTGAATAAAGAATAGTTTATCTCATCTTATCCTTGGTTGACAAATCTTTATCTTTATTCAATGTTGATAAATTCCCTGGTATGGCTGTTATCTAAAGAAGCTGTTTTGGTAGTTTTGATGCTTTAAAGACTGCCAATAGTGAATAGTGTTTCAAGGGAAATATTTGGCCACATAATAGTTTTTGGACCACATTAAACAATTATTGATAATTCTATTCCATGTTAGTGAATCAGTGAGTCTCACCCAAGGCGACCTAAACAGCCTTGGTCTCTTCCTATATGGATTGTTAAGCAAATCGATATATTTTTAACCCGGAATCGAATTAAAATATTGCCGGGCATTAGCTAAATTGACTTTTTGATATGCTTAATTTGAAACAACTCTTATAAATTTTCACGCAACCTGAGCTAATAAGCGACAGACTTCTTTTTCAGTTGAAAAAGCGATAGTATCTCTAAAACCTGGTTTGTATTTTTCATTTTTCAAAATGTTCTTAACAATTTACATATTTACAATATTGTTTGCAACTGTTTCAAATAATTAATTTGTATTTTATAAACCTACTTAAACTTAATGGAATTTATGTTTCTTTTTGTTTACGATTTAGGTCTAATAATGAATTTTAGTAGCTCAATTTACGAGACGAAATAAATATTTCAGACAGAGGAAGTTCTTAAGGTTTATTAAATAATATAGTGTCGTTTCCCTCAAATCAAGCGTGATTGGTTAATCGTGCGAGACCAGATTGGTTAGCGATCATTGGCAAACAATAATAGTTCTTACTTTGATTGATAAGAAAGATGCTGTCTGTGGCGCTTCTGTGTATACTTAATCTATTAGTCAGCAAACAGTCTGTAGTTAAGGAATTTGAGAGCAGACATCTATGCAACTGGAATGTTATGTAAGTTTCTATTTAATTTTTAAAACATAAATCATTTACTTTCAGATATTTTCAATAATATATATAACAAATTATAAATTTTATGAAACAATGATATCATTTTTTAATTTTGATATCAAACGAAGATGGGAAGTACTTACCAGCATCAAACTGAAGTACTTATCGTTGCCATGAGCAGAACGTAGTTGAAAGTATGCTTATGCTTACCAGNCATCCGCTCTATGTCTCTGCAGGCATCGAAGTTTCCTTTTTATCATTAAAGTTATTAAATATCATTGTAGGCTTCTTACTTGTAATTAGTTCATATGTTTTTAAAAGGCATTCAAGCCAAACAATTTGACAATCCTGTATTTGAATTCGGACGGGATACTTTGAACCAGTTTTATGCTTTGTTGTAAATAGCATTTTTTACTTGATTTTATATATTTAAAATTTTTTAACGAAATGTCTAAAATAGATTAACTTATTACATTTAAATTGGCCTGTAAATACAGGAAATTCATTGCCTTTTCATGTGAGTATGCCATCTCAAAATCCGCACTAAATTTTGCGTAGTGTATTGAATAAGTTTATCTAAAATTGCACAGTTTGGGACCTTTTCAAATGTTTTGTGCGTAATTTGAAATTCTTTACTATAAGCTTTTGTATACGATTTTATTAATTCAGTAATATACCTTGGTTAAAAAAAATGGCCGCGGCAATGTTTTTGAATGGCNGTTTACGATTTAGGTCTAATAATGAATTTTAGTAGCTCAATTTACGAGACGAAATAAATATTTCAGACAGAGGAAGTTCTTAAGGTTTATTAAATAATATAGTGTCGTTTCCCTCAAATCAAGCGTGATTGGTTAATCGTGCGAGACCAGATTGGTTAGCGATCATTGGCAAACAATAATAGTTCTTACTTTGATTGATAAGAAAGATGCTGTCTGTGGCGCTTCTGTGTATACTTAATCTATTAGTCAGCAAACAGTCTGTAGTTAAGGAATTTGAGAGCAGACATCTATGCAACTGGAATGTTATGTAAGTTTCTATTTAATTTTTAAAACATAAATCATTTACTTTCAGATATTTTCAATAATATATATAACAAATTATAAATTTTATGAAACAATGATATCATTTTTTAATTTTGATATCAAACGAAGATGGGAAGTACTTACCAGCATCAAACTGAAGTACTTATCGTTGCCATGAGCAGAACGTAGTTGAAAGTATGCTTATGCTTACCAGTTTTTTGCAAGTTTAATTTATTAAGAATAAATACTAAATAAATGCCTTCTTTATGTGACTTGTGCTTCTACTGGTAACATTTTTAATTAAAATATAAGGAGTTCATTCTTATCCACCATGAAATTATGAAAATTTTTGCTTGAAGATATATATTTGTATATTCACATTTTTTTAGAATAAATGTTATAAACGCAATTTTGTGCACATATCTTGTTTGCTCTGTAAATATCAATATTCCAGAGCAACAAACAATAATTCATTTCATTGAATTGAACACAAAATTTCTGAAGTTTTCCTTACTTTGTAATTTTGTAAACAGTAATTTTCAAATTGATAAATCATAAATTTGAAGTTCCCATAATAGCCCTTTGATTACATTCCTGATCAAAACTGGGACATCCCAGGCACGTAATGACCGCTTCTTATTCAAACACTTAAATTTTGATCTAGATGATTTACTATGTAAACACTATCAGATGGTTCTCGACTTTGAAATAACGCTAAGTTTTAAATTCCAATTCTAATGAGCTTTTAAATTATAGGTAATTGTGAATTTCATCAATTCAGAATATCAACACGCACTTATTGCAGCTCGACATGCTACTGCACACTATATTATTAAGACGACATCTAGCGGATGTTTATTCATATTGTCTGTTGAACAATTAAATTTCTTACTCAAATAATTCAATCAAAGCCCGAGGCTTTTTAAATCAATCACCCTTATTATGGTTCAATAGATTTGAGGCGATTACGACGACAAATTTGACAGCTATCGGCGCATTCCGCGGTGAGTAATCACAACCCAGACATTTCGAGCATCAATTTGATTGCCCTATGGTTGCATTCGACTATCAATGAAAAATTGATAATAAATTATTTCAAGGCGCCTTTGCTCCGTGACGCATACCTAGAGGCTGGGGGATGTTTTTAATTCCTTTGAGATCAAAAACTTGTCGTCGTGGTTTTGTTGATTGCTAATTATTTAAAATCATATAAGCAAACATCCGTCGTAAATATGAAATCGAGGCTTTCTGGAACAAACAAATTAAATTGGCGCATAATGATAAATACTTATCTGTAATTATGTTTAATATTTTATATATTTCAATATATACTTTGCCGAAAATAATGAGGTTGCATGTGTTTGTAATAGGTATAGGGCTGTAGGCAAGTTTGCCGCTTATGGTATGGCCATATATGGCAAGGCGAAATTTGTTAGCGATCCATAAAGACCATATCGATTTTTTCGTCCATACATTAAGGCTATTATGTAAAATATGCTGAAGGATGGTGTAATTTCAGATATTTAGCAAATTTAATACCAAATTGAAACGAATTGAATTCCGCAATTAAAAGTTGACAATTTGCACTGATATTCTAAGCAATTCTGCTGAAACATTTTGAAGGATTCAGAAAAAATACTTCAAATAAACAAATTATGTTTTTTGTTTGTTACCAATACAACAAGATTTGTATTAATGAGAAAATATTTTATTTATTAATAATAGGTAGTATTGAATTAGAATATGTTATTAAAAATGGAAAACAATTTCATCTTTAGTGTTTGTTTACATTCTACTGAAGCTAGTTACTACAATTTTTCAACACCTTTGAATGTGTTCTTTTGAAAATGTCGTACTTTGCTCAAAGTATTTTGTAAAATATGTATTTTCCTTTTCAATCATAAATCTAAAATATAATACATGACAATATAATTAATAATTTTCGTGAAAAACAATATATATTCGGACTATGTAAAATGAATTTAAGGATTTCCATTAGGGCCACATTTTAAAGTTTGCCATCCATAGAGCCCATAAGTATTTTTCTACCATACAATTATGGTAACCATAATATGATACATAATGATATGGCACCATACCATATTCGCCACCTCTGGCTATAGGTGGCTATCACTTTTAGAAACGAACATTAAACATTTTGCATTTTGTACTACAATAATTATTTTTATATCAATTTGGATTTGTACCAAAAGTCTAGGTGGTTTCAATTTATTTCTAAATTTATGAAAACTTTCATACGAATATGAATAATCTCCAATATATTAATTTAAAAACTAGTATTTTGAGAGAATATATTTAACCCTTTCGCGTCGAACGGGAACTATAGTTCCCTTCCCACTAATGTTTACATGAGCCTAACGGGAACCATTAATCCCAAGTGAAAGGTCTAATGGGATACATAGGTCCTACCATTATTATGAAAGAAGCTTTTTATAAAATCATAAAAAAACATCTGAGGTTTTAAATGTAGCCTACTAAATATGCATCATACAGTTTTTATAATAAAAATTAAATTACCTAGGTTCAAACTTGAAAGGGTTAAGATATCCGTTATACTATGTAATTTCTCATCACATGCTAAACTTATTTTCAGTTTTATGATTTATGTTGATCTTAAAACTATTATAGTGTGTTATGAATATAGTTTTAGCAAGTACTTGAATATATTGTGATAACATAATTGAAATTCTTTTTTGCAGAAGAGTCAACGATTAGGAAAGTAAACACTCACATCTTCTTTCTACTTCTCTACGTACTAACGTAATAGGCTTGTCAACTAATAAAAATTGATAAAACACTTACCCTCTGCATCAACAATCTATAGTGAAGTGGTCTGGGTCTGCAATAATTTCAATGACGATTTGTATACATACTTTCTTCATAAAAAAATATATATATATAAATGCAATGGCAAATGGCAAGGGAACAAAAAATTTCACATTTTATTCTTAATATTTGATAATTTATCTAAAATAGCACATTACATTTTTAGAATTTTTCCGTAAAGTTTACTGAACATTAAAACTTGCATAAACCAAAGATAGAAAGGACAAGTTTTTTAAAACTGCTTACCACTCTGTCCTATACATGGTGGGCCAGAAATAGTTACGTTTTAATAAGCGATATACATGTACATTGATATGTATCTAGTATCTATGTAACTGCTCTCTATGAATATGTAGACTAACCAATATCTCCAAACATTGTCAAAGGCTAGTTTATACCGGATTTAGAGAGAATCTGCATTCATGAAATCTATTTGGAGCAAAATGGTGCCCTTGCGCACACTTTCCACGCTGCTAGCTTACACGCTTTCCAGAGTAGTATCTTAGTAAATTCAGCCGCACTTCATAGCTATAGAAATGAGCCTAGATTTCACTTCGTGTGACAATTCTCAATGAGGTCATCATAAAAAAGTTAAATAGAAACTACACATCCTTGATGATATCAAAGCAGCTGTTAGGGAAGTTGCCGAATATATCAATCACAATAAAGGACTTCTTAGAAGAATACACGATCGTACTTTTCATTTACTTTCCTTGTGAATACTGATTGGCCCATACTATGTATAAGACAATTCCTTTCACTAACTACTATGTACCCCTATCCCTATGTAAAGTGAGTTTGCTTTTGCCAAATATGTAACTACAATGTTTGAAACTTAATTACTTCTGGTCCACCCTGTATATCTTCACAATTTTATTCTACTGCTCCACTCGATAAATTCGATGTTTATAAGTAATCCAAAATATGCTTTATCTCTTGCGGTTTTTATAGTTCAGGAATATTGTAGAAATACCCTTAAATGCAATTAAAAACACCCTGATAATATAAAAAATAAAAGAGACAAAGCAATGTATGATGAAATAATTATATTAAATCAATGTCTTCCGGAATATATACTCTTTGATATTTTAGGTATATACATGTAATGTATAATGTGTTCATTGATTAAACAGAGACTGAACACAGTCAGAAGCAGAAATATATAAATCATAAGTTAACTTTACCTTTAAAGAGCTCTATAAAATCAATATCTTCCTCAATATACACATTTTGATATGTTTAATAAATAATGTATTATACGGCCATTGATTAATCAGGGACAGTGACAAGTAGACGTAATTGCTATTAATGTATGAAACATATTTTGATTTGTTGAAAATATGTTCTCTTAAGTCTATATCAAAGCTTCGTATATATTGAAAGAGTAGCGATCTTGGGTAGTTTTTGAACAAGCCATTTTTCTCTTATGGATATAATAGACATTGTCAATGATATGTCTATCTTTCTTGCTAATCGATTTTAAGATTGTAACAGATTCATAATTTTATAGTGTCTCCAAATGCACCTTCTTTCGTCTGCTAGAATTTATAATCTACCTGAAATTTTACTTCTAGTTTTCTTAGCGAAAGCAAGAATTCAGGATAGAAAGACTAAATCACGATTTCCGAACACGTTTGAATTCCAGCCCTATCTTTTGTGTGCCTCGCGGCTGCATCATCTGTTGCAAAAATCGAATCCATTCATTGCTTGCTACTTTGAAGGCAATGAAAGACTTTACAAGATGGATGAATTGGCAAATGGAAATTATTTTTTAAACAGAGCAGAATTTAAAATAACTTCTGTAGAATACTATGATGTCAGAAAAGTGAAGATTACTTTTATTCAACCTGTTCAGTCTCTTATTAATTTCACACTGATCGAATCTTTGTTTCAGTTAGAAAAGT
>CABFPE010000087.1:1624670-1661223 GCA_900660155.1 Hofstenia miamia
GCGGCTGCATCATCTGTTGCAAAAATCGAATCCATTCATTGCTTGCTATTTTGAAGGCATTGAAAGACTTTACAAGATGGATGAATTGGCAAATGGAAATTATTTTTTAAACAGAGCAGAATTTAAAATAACTTCTGTAGAATACTATGATGTCAGAAAAGTGAAGATTACTTTTATTCAACCTGTTCAGTCTCTTATTAATTTCACACTGATCGAATCTTTGTTTCAGTTAGAAAAGTTGCAACAGCACACTTCCTGGTACAGCGATTCAGGGATTTCCATCACAAAACATTTCTCGGTGTGGCTTTGGGACGAATATTCTGGGTATCTCAATGTACTTGGTCATCACATTCTTGATGATAAATTTGATAGTTTCAAGACTTGTGCGGTAGATGAAGCAGTATCAACTCCATATAAGACTAATGTCTATAACTATACGTTACTTCTTAGTTATAGACAAGCAACGTTTAGCGGAATTCTTAGAATTTGGATTTCAAATTTACCAAATAAGTATTTTTCGTTTACAGAAAATACTTTACGGAAAGTGGGTTACCCTCTTCCTAAAAATTTTTCCACAACAGTGAACTTCGAGTTTAAAAGCGCTGTGATTTTAACATGCAATGTCGGGAACGGTGTTAGCAGACGTGTATCCAATGAGAATTTTCCATTTTCAATGATACATGTTCAATTGAGAGAGTTGTATCTACCTTCACCTCATAATATTTATACATTGCATCAGGAGGATTGCACTACCTTGCTATTTGTCAATTGGATATCTGGCTTAGATCAAGTCTGTTATTCCAACACATTCAAAAATATTTACATTGTCCATGGTATATTATATAACGCCAAGCGAATTAGAAGAGTCACGGAAGATTACTTGTTAAACAGTAAGCCATCATGCAAAATTGATCTTCACAGTTTTCCGTTTAGTATTTTCTGCTTTGATGTCAACCAGTTTTTGGAAATCAAATACGACAATCGAAACGGCATTAATATTTCGAAAATCGATTTGCCGTTTCAAGTAGGAGGTGCTGTTACAACAATCGCAGCGACATTTTTAATGACTGGTTGCAGTAATGTGCATATATTTTACGTTAACGGAGATTGCACTCCAACTCTATGCAGTGATTTGGAAAACATTACATACAACTGCACACAGAATCAACAAAACGCTTCGTTTGTTGTTCTTAGATTTGTTCTTGAGGATTTTCCATGTGCAAATGTCTACTCTCTAGACTTGTTTGTAGATTTTCTTTCTGATCAAAATTTATTGATTAATAACACTGGGTATTGCTTTTCAATCTCGATTGAAAAACGAAGCATTTTTTGTCAGACAGAAGAAAAGTTGGACATGAACATTATTGGAGAAGTTCATGAATTTCTTGTGTACACAGAAATGCGCAGTAAACTAGACTTCTGCCGCTTGAAAACCAATCCCTACCACAATGTTAAATTAGAAATTACAGGATATATAGATGAAGATTATAAACTAGATATAGTGTATATAATATCAATATTAGCTGGGAGTACTTTTACATGTAGTTCATACACATTCCTGCATGTAATCAAATTATCGCAATATGGCAAAGTTGGATATGATTATAAGCAAACGCGGTCTTTTCCATGCAAATCTCAGCAGTCTTTAATTGCTTTGATGGATGTGGACGCAACAGGATTTGACGACTTCCTTTGCACCCAAGGGAACATTTTGTACGTTTCTTTTAACAGATTAAATGCATGAAAAAAACTTTGAACTTAGGACTGCAAGCTGCAACGTATTTCGTTTTTGAGTAGTCATTTATTTCATTTTACAATGCTGCTTTGTTGAAATTAAAGTTATTAAATATATAATTTAATGCAATGTACAGTCTATGTGTTGAAATGTGAATAACAAACAACGTGAATATTAAAACTAAAACGTATTACAAAATGAACTCTAAATGGATTGTATTTAATAAAAACCAACTGATTTGCTGTTCGCCCAATATGTGAGGTCGATCTTGGAAAAATAATGGAGCATTGACAAAAGTAGCCTAACTATCTCTGGGGTGACATGTTGGCTGCAAAATCAATTAACATTCAAATTTATTTATCGTATTTTGTTCCCAATTCTGCTGTTTTGGTGTTTTTTCTTTGAAATCTGAATTCCTAGAAAATAAAAATTTCGTGCAAATTCATGAAAATCGGCAACATCTAGATATGCATATGCATCATATCCTGCTTTGAAACATATTTTAATATATTACGGCTCTGCCGATTCCCCGATATTTTTCATCCTGTTTATGAGTTTATGATATTTCTGCATCTGGGTTGACTTCCGTGCGTTAGCTACCGTTTTCGGCTCATTTTCGAAAAATCTAAGTAAAAGTATTTCTAGGATTTGACTGAATTTTAATATAAATTTGATATGGGCTTGGTCTTAAAATATCAAGTCATTTGCCAGGTGAAAGATTTGGAATATTTGTACTAACAGGATGCGCTACGAACTTTAAACAATAGCAAAGCGCGTCGTCATATTAATTGCGGTTTTTGCGTTTAATATTTAAATACTGAAGACTTCCTTTTGTGTTAATATCATTTTGATATTAATTCTGATTCTTTCATTTTCAAATTAAATTACTATCAATGTTTCACAATTCATTTTCTTACATATTGACTGCTTTCTAATTTTAATTTATGTGTGCCAAGGCAAATAGTTATTTTTTATTGGTATTGACTAACATTAATGCAGACTGTGTAATGAAAGAAGCAGTATGAAAAAAACGGAGGGTGAAAATGTANGTTCATGTCAATTCTTCTTGAGGTCACCTTAGCCTCATTCTGAAACTTGAATTTCAATGAAAATATTGTACTACGTCTGCCTAAACTAAAGGAACCTAGAGTTTACAAATTGTGCTGCATGGCTGTTAAAATTTAAAACATCAGAAAAAATGGCAAAATGATTTCCCAATGCTTCACAACTACACAATGGAATCAAAATTTATTTCAATTTTTTGTGTCAGTCTCCCATAAGACCCATATATGAACCTATTCTCAGAAAGTATTTATATGGAGAGCTTTAAATTCTGAAGAGAAAAACTGAACGCTTGGTTCTAAGAAAAAGACGACAATTATTAGAATCTGGTGTTAGCTCTAGCAACTTAAGAATTCAAAATTTAGCATTGCATAATNATATATATATATATATATATATATATATATACTGGCGTTCCCGACGATAATTTCAGTTTTGCTTGGCGTTCAGGACAAAATTTATTTTTTTATTATATTGTTTAACTTTTTTTAACGAAAATAATGATTTTTATTCCCATATTGAATATGTACATAAATATTACAGTAAATTTATAAAACAACGACAAGAATATGTTTCACAAAAAATGTAAACTCAAAATTTAAATTGTAGACAATGACATGTAACACAACAGAGTATATTTCATAAAAAATATTGGCAATTAAAAGTATTTGCATGCCTTTCCTAATTTAGCATAGAGCTTATTTATAATTGTTTCACTAACTTTTTTTTGCAATCAAATAAATTTTCCTTATTTCCTTTTTTGTTGGCTTGTGACTAGAATGAGATGTTTCCAAATAGATACAAGAGTTTTTTTTCATGCAGATAATTTCAAAATTTTCGTAAGCTCATGTAGAAAGTAACCGCGTGTACTAATATTCTCATTATTTATTTCTGTTTCCTCATCGTCTGAGCTCTCAATGCTGCGAAGAGGTCGTACACATTTTCTTGTAGGCCTAGATTTTTTGTTTATCAATGAGTATTTTTCAATTTGTTCTACGTTATTTGATAAATTCTTTGAATAATACTCAACTAAATTTGTAAAAAGAGTATCAGCAGTTGCGTTTCCTTGTCCGGTCTCTTCAGGATGTGCTTTCAATAAATTTTTACTCACGTTTACAGAAGAAATTTTAGTGTCCTAATATTTTCCAATCGAATTCGCGTTGAACTTGAAATTTTTAGCATATGGAAGTAATGCAGAAATCATCCGCTCTATGTCTCTGCAGGCATCGAAGTTTCCTTTTTATCATTAAAGTTATTAAATATCATTGTAGGCTTCTTACTTGTAATTAGTTCATATGTTTTTAAAAGGCATTCAAGCCAAACAATTTGACAATCCTGTATTTGAATTCGGACGGGATACTTTGAACCAGTTTTATGCTTTGTTGTAAATAGCATTTTTTACTTGATTTTATATATTTAAAATTTTTTAACGAAATGTCTAAAATAGATTAACTTATTACATTTAAATTGGCCTGTAAATACAGGAAATTCATTGCCTTTTCATGTGAGTATGCCATCTCAAAATCCGCACTAAATTTTGCGTAGTGTATTGAATAAGTTTATCTAAAATTGCACAGTTTGGGACCTTTTCAAATGTTTTGTGCGTAATTTGAAATTCTTTACTATAAGCTTTTGTATACGATTTTATTAATTCAGTAATATACCTTGGTTAAAAAAAAATGGCCGCGGCAATGTTTTTGAAAAATGCGTATAGCTCGAAAGCGGCAAATTTTGGCGAAATGTGGCAAAAATGAAAAAGTTAGCACGTTGAACAGACTTTGTCGCCGTGTGAATCAATTGACAGATACTTAGCTGGTGAAAATGCTACACATCATTCTTCAACACAAAATTTTGAAATGCAAGCGAAACGCGATTTACTTGAATTTCTCTATGTCAACGACTCCACCAACCGTGAATATCTGTCGAAACGGGTGAAAATGCCACCTCGTAGTTTCCGACGTAACATGAAAATCTTGGAAGAAAGGGGAACCTTGGAAAGAAAGAAAGGAAGCGGCCGACCTCTCCAAATTTCTGGCAATGAGAAAAAACGCTTATGTCAAATTGCGCTTAAATGTCCGTCGGCATCAACTCAAAATGTCTGTGATCGTTATAACGAGTTAGCTGGGACATCCGTCAGTAAATCCACAGTTTTCCGAGCTCTGAAATCTCAACATGTAATTTTGCCAGCGGTAAGAAAAAATTTGATGGGTTCTATCCCGACGCGTTTGGGCCAGTGTCTTGAAAACGAAGGAAAATTTGTGGAGAAATGGACTGGGACTGAATAGGCAAGACAAAGACGCAACAGACTCATATTTTCTTATATTATTTTGTTTGCTCAATGCTTAGAAAAATCTATTATTTCAGCGGCCACTTTTTTTGAAGCAAGGTATAGTTGCAAACCACGTCTCAAGTTTCACTCTTCATTCCGTATGATACAGATCTAATTATTGAACAAATGCTTTCAAGTAAGTCAGTAAAATTCTTATAGAAGCAGATACATAAACTTTCAATTCTTTGTAGTTTTTTACTACAGTTGAAAAGTTTTGAGTAATTTTCAAAGATTTCGTTTTGTTTGTTGCATAAATTAAGAATTCAGAAATCATGTTTAAATTTATTTGTTCTCTATTGCCTGACGCTTTTGCATTTAACTTTTCGTGTTCTACAAATTCATTTACGACTTCTTTAGATTTTATTGAAATTTGACCAGCAACTGAGAATCCTGGAGCGGGTTAGGCAAAAACTTTGGACGCAGTGTTCTATGAACACATTCATAAACATTTTTACGAAGGCTTGTTCGAGAAAAATCGTGAATTATTCTAAGATATACTTTAGGCAAATTCTGATGAGCATTTCATAAGTAATCTCGAATTTTTCTTACATTTTGTTTTAACATAATATACAGTCTTGCATAATATTTTAATGATATCTTTGAGGAACTTTGCGAGTTCTTCCAATTTTACTAACTTTCTTAGAAGCTAATGCATTTTTAAGTGTTCGCGATTTTATCATTTGAACTTATGGAAATGTTTGAACTCCGTTTTTTGAACACAGTTTCTTTGAATGTACAGGGTGTCCAGGGTTTCCTGGTAAAAATAAAATGCCTGTAATTTCAGAAAAATCACTTTATATGAATATTTTCGACTTTCTCCTACTTCTTGAATAAGGGGTATTTACTTTCTTCATTTCAGCTTTATTGTTACAACTGATTAGGAACAATATTTTTTCTTTAAAGAGGAGCAGTTAAGAAGAGAATGAGGAGGCTACATTGGGACACCCTGAGATGGGACAACTTACATATGGCTATTTGCCATGGGGAATGAAACTATTCTATTGAACGCCAACTAGTGACGAAAATCTTTCGACAAAACTAAATTTGCGCAAATCATTTTTTTGAAGAAATTTTGGGCAAATGATATATTTGATGATAAGGAATTTTCTTTGACAAAATTAAAATTAGCCAAATCATTTTCAGAAAAAGTTTTAATAATGACTTGTTTATTCACCATTAATTTAGACGCTATGGGGTGAAATTCATAACGTACAAAATTACACATTACGTATTTTTCCTGGCTCATCCCCATCCAATAATGAAGTTACGACGAATATAATTAATGTTCTTTGAACTGTAGGTGAAATTCTGGACATCAAAAGAAGACATATTTATTACTGCATTTTATATTTGCTTTAGGTAGATGTGTAGTCTGCAACTATGTATAGCGAATATAATAACACAGTATAAACAGTATATATATATATATATATCTATATATATGTATATATTGTATAAATCTTATGACATGTATAATTTTTTATAGAAAATGAACTTTTTTTATCATGCATGTAAATCAAATCTAAATTTCAAATACTTGTTCTCAAATTTGACAAATATTTTTCTACTTTGTATTTGAAAAACAAAATGTATATTTTACATACAACTTTAACATGAATATATTAGCGAAAATAAATGAAATTCAGCAAATATATTGGCAGCCTAAATAATATAAAGGCATGGAATGCATCAATGAATTATTTTCCTTAAATCACAGTGTTGCATGTTTAACGCATTGATATAATGAACATGTCATAACAAACATCTTATCAAATACATCAGTTTGCCTAAATCCTAGAATTCAAAAAGTAAAAACATTTTCTGAAAATGATTTTGCTCATTTTAATTTTGTCAAAGAACCTTTCTTGGCATCAAATATATCACTTTGCCCAAATCCTAGAAATCAAAAATAAAAATTTCTTCAAAAATTGATTTGCGCAATTTAGTTTTGTCGAAAAAATTTCATCACTAGATGGCGTTCAATAGAATAGTTTCATTCCCCATGGCAAATAGCCATAGGTAGCCAATGTAGCCTCCTCATGCTCTTCTTAACTACTAAGAAGACCATATATGTACTACCGTTTAACTGACTGTAATATCAAATATTTGCACTCCAACCTTAATATCCACTCAGTTTCACAATCATGCAAGTTGACTGATTATGTAATTTCTCTGCTCAAAGCAAGGCGAAAATAGTCATGAACAATATTTCAGCAAGATAGAGTGAGGCCACATACTGTGCATCAAACCTTCCCGCTTCTCAACTCGAAGTTTCTTAGACTGGTAATTTCGCAAGGAGAGGAATTTGTTTGGCCAGCGGATTTACCCGATCTCACCAGTTCATTTTGCTTTCTGGGTTACTTCAAGGTCAGAATACACTGTCGAAACTTTGATGACGTACAGGATCTCAAAGTTGCCACCACGACGACTGTGAGAGAAATCCAACAAGAATTCTACAGATCGGCTGTTGAATCAATCATCATTTAGGTCTTGAAGAGGATGGTGATGTGTTTGATGCATAGATTTCCTGATCATTGTATTTATATCCATTCCCTTAAATTTAAATTACTCATGATAGAAGAGATTATTTCAGTCAAGGATTTTTCGTTTTTCCTTCATTGATACTCGATGCGTAAAAAATGGTTTTTTTAAGTTTTTTAAATAAAAAATATTGTTCATAATCAGTTGTAACAGCAAAGCTGAAATGAAGAAAGTAAATTCTCCTCATTCAAGAAGTAGGAGAAATTCGACAATGTTTATATAAATTGATTTCCATTTGGTTTTTACTATAAAATCCTGGACACCCTATATTTTAAAAGCCTTTCTGAACTTCTTTAGTGCTTGCTAAATAATTATTAGATAAATTAAATATAAAATATACTTACTTTAGGAGTATTAATTTGATTTTCAGATTCTTTTACTGAAGAACTTTGACAATTATCGACGATTGTATCCTCAATTAACGCAAGAAAACTCTCATCGTCGCTACAACTGATTTTCATTACTGAATGCAAATATATATATATATATATATATATATATCAGTGGTGTAGTGCTAAAATTTTAACAAGTGGGGTTCTTTCAGAAATAAGCCATTCTGCATGTGGGCTCAGATATGGCAGGCTAGTTACAATGTATTAACAATCATATTGTTTGCATTTGAGGGATGGCTATTATGTCTGTATGAGCAGAGATGGTCATTTGTCGAAAACTCTGACGCAAACCTGGCAAGTCATACGCAATTTTAGGCTTGACATTTACCTTTATGTCAATTTAGCTTATTTTTGGGCCATTTTATAGTCCTTGCCAAAAAATGTATTCAGTGTTTTGGTTGTGGTAAACTTATAAAATTTATTCACTGAAAATATATGCAGAGTTTTGAAAGAGTAAAACGATACCAATGAATAATTTCAAAATAGAAATTTTATTTTTAGCACATTTTTCATAGTAATAAATCATTTATTCTTCATATGCAGCAAGTTGTGCAACAAATCAATCAACTCTTTCAAAGGGCATTTTCATGAAATGCATACTTTTGAAAATTATAATGCATGTAATGCACTTAGGTATTTAATTATAATATTTAAAATTCAAACAGATTTTTTCAAATATTCATGAAATTTTTTATGTGGCATAATATATATTTGAGTCTCAGCAATTGTTAATAATGGCTTTGCCATGCATTGGCTTTATCCATTTGCACACTTTATATGAATTTACCAACTTAATGAATACTTGCTAAGACATCCGTAGCCAAGGGGCTTAATGTGATAAACTACAAATGATAGATTAGGTACCTTCTGGACAATAAATCTAAGAACAACAACAGATCGTAAAAATGATTTTTTTAAATATATTTTAGGATAATTATCAAATATAATGTTACTGAAAATTATCTAAATTTTGGGAGTTGTGAAGAACATCACAATTGAGGGATAATCATGGATTGATTGATTTTCGAATCAATATCAGCTATTTTCACAAGGCTTTCAATTAAAGGAATGCAGGCGCACTTGATTTTAATGAGTTCTTTTTGTTTGAAATATGTTATATTGGTTGTACAATTTGTTGCAAATCTTTAGCTGTGGGATATATGAGATTGCCACATATGCAGTTAACGTGTACTGTACAATGTATGAGTTTATTAGTAAATATTTGTTGGAGATATTATTAGCTTTTCGAAAATTTAAAACTCCTGGATATCTTCCACTTCTTGGTTAAGAATTAAAATATATGCTACAATTTTAGTTCATTATTAAACTCAAAATAAAATAGGTATCCAAAATTTAGAAGCACTAAAAATTTAAAAGGGTCACATCCACATCTACATAAAAAAGAAATAATTGAAGTAGTTGATGATCGCATTTGCTTTAGAGTTTCTGACTCCTCCACATTAAGTATTGAGAGATTTTATTTCAAAAAATCCGAATTTTCAAAGAAAAATACTAAAAATAATTCAATTTCTCAGTCACGTTCACCAATAATAGTGGCACTATCTCACGAGTTACAAATTTCCTAATAGATTTGGAAAAAATTGTTTGAAAATTTGGATAAACGAATGATCCTATTAATTCTAAATCAGTTTGTTTAATGTTAAGGAAAGTTGAAATTCCTCATCCATCTTATGAATGCATTTAGACCTCTTTGGTTGTTAATGTTACCCACAGGCTTGCTTTAGAATAGGAAAAAATATATATATTTATATAAATTTAGCAATTGAATGTAGCTTTTGACACTTAATACTTTGGGGGCTGCGCCCCAAATAATTTTTAATAAGGAGGGCTCAGCCCTCCTCCACAGCACAACTGATATATATATATATATATTATGTATATATAATGAATTTTTAAAAGTTAACTTTAAATTTAAAGAGTTTTATAAAATCAATGTCTTCCACAACATACACGCNTAATTTATTTTTGATAGTTAAGTTTTAGTAAATTAATTAATAGTTAATTTTTAATTTAATAAGAACTTCTGCACTAACATTTTTTGACAAAATCAGTTAAGGGGAAAAATGGAACAGGAGTTTTTTCTTTCAAATATTGTCAGATAACCGTCTACACAAGCAGACGTGCATATTGAACACTATTTCGTTCAAGTGACGAATGCGTCTTGTTAAAAATGTAACGTGCAAAACTTAATATTTGTTCACACAGAACTGAATCGGATTAATATTTCAGCAAAAATTAAATAGTTAAAATAAATTAACGATTAATTGATATTCATATTCTGCAAACCTAATGTATATATANAATCTTTAGCTGTGGGATATATGAGATTGCCACATATGCAGTTAACGTGTACTGTACAATGTATGAGTTTATTAGTAAATATTTGTTGGAGATATCATTAGCTTTTCGAAAATTTAAAACTCCTGGATATCTTCCACTTCTTGGTTAAGAATTAAAATATATGCTACAATTTTAGTTCATTATTAAACTCAAAATAAAATAGGTATCCAAAATTTAGAAGCACTAAAAATTTAAAAGGGTCACATCCACATCTACATAAAAAAGAAATAATTGAAGTAGTTGATGATCGCATTTGCTTTAGAGTTTCTGACTCCTCCACATTAAGTATTGAGAGATTTTATTTCAAAAAATCCGAATTTTCAAAGAAAAATACTAAAAATAATTCAATTTCTCAGTCACGTTCACCAATAATAGTGGCACTATCTCACGAGTTACAAATTTCCTAATAGATTTGGAAAAAATTGTTTGAAAATTTGGATAAACGAATGATCCTATTAATTCTAAATCAGTTTGTTTAATGTTAAGGAAAGTTGAAATTCCTCATCCATCTTATGAATGCATTTAGACCTCTTTGGTTGTTAATGTTACCCACAGGCTTGCTTTAGAATAGGAAAAAATATATATATTTATATAAATTTAGCAATTGAATGTAGCTTTTGACACTTAATACTTTGGGGGCTGCGCCCCAAATAATTTTTAATAAGGAGGGCTCAGCCCTCCTCCACAGCACAACTGATATATATATATATATCCTGTGTATATATAATGAATTTTTAAAAGTTAACTTTAAATTTAAAGAGTTTTATAAAATCAATGTCTTCCACAACATACACGCTTTGATATGTTTAATAAATAATGTATTATGCAGTCATTGATTAATTAGAGACGGTGACAATAAGACGTAATTCTTATTAATGTATGGAATAACTTTTGATTTATTGGAAATATATTCTCAGAAATCTATATCAAAGCTTCTTATATATTGAAAGAGTAGCGATCTTGGGTAGTTTTTGAACAAGCCATTTTTCTCTTATGGATATAATAGACATTGTCAATGATCTGTCTATCTTTCTTGCTAATCGATTTTAAGATTGTAACAGATTCATAATTTTATAGTGTCTCCAAATGCACCTTCTTTCGTCTGCTAGAATTTATAATCTACCTGAAATTTTACTTCTAGTTTTCTTAGCGAAAGCAAGAATTCAGGATAGAAAGACTAAATCACGATTTCCGAACACGTTTGAATTCCAGCCCTATCTTTTGTGTGCTTCGCGGCTGCATCATCTGTTGCAAAAATCGAATCCATTCATTGCTTGCTATTTTGAAGGCATTGAAAGACTTTACAAGATGGATGAATTGGCAAATGGAAATTATTTTTTAAACAGAGCAGAATTTAAAATAACTTCTGTAGAATACTATGATGTCAGAAAAGTGAAGATTACTTTTATTCAACCTGTTCAGTCTCTTATTAATTTCACACTGATCGAATCTTTGTTTCAGTTAGAAAAGTTGCAACAGCACACTTCCTGGTACAGCGATTCAGGGATTTCCATCACAAAACATTTCTCGGTGTGGCTTTGGGACGAATATTCTGGGTATCTCAATGTACTTGGTCATCACATTCTTGATGATAAATTTGATAGTTTCAAGACTTGTGCGGTAGATGAAGCAGTATCAACTCCATATAAGACTAACGTCTATAACTATACGTTACTTCTTAGTTATAGACAAGCAACGTTTAGCGGAATTCTTAGAATTTGGATTTCAAATTTACCAAATAAGTATTTTTCGTTTACAGAAAATACTTTACGGAAAGTGGGTTACCCTCTTCCTAAAAATTTTTCCACAACAGTGAACTTCGAGTTTAAAAGCGCTGTGATTTTAACATGCAATGTCGGGAACGGTGTTAGCAGACGTGTATCCAATGAGAATTTTCCATTTTCAATGATACATGTTCAATTGAGAGAGTTGTATCTACCTTCACCTCATAATATTTATACATTGCATCAGGAGGATTGCACTACCTTGCTATTTGTCAATTGGATATCTGGCTTAGATCAAGTCTGTTATTCCAACACATTCAAAAATATTTACATTGTCCATGGTATATTATATAACGCCAAGCGAATTAGAAGAGTCACGGAAGATTACTTGTTAAACAGTAAGCCATCATGCAAAATTGATCTTCACAGTTTTCCGTTTAGTATTTTCTGCTTTGATGTCAACCAGTTTTTGGAAATCAAATACGACAATCGAAACGGCATTAATATTTCGAAAATCGATTTGCCGTTTCAAGTAGGAGGTGCTGTTACAACAATCGCAGCGACATTTTTAATGACTGGTTGCAGTAATGTTCATATATTTTACGTTAACGGAGATTGCACTCCAACTCTATGCAGTGATTTGGAAAACATTACATACAACTGCACACAGAATCAACAAAACGCTTCGTTTGTTGTTCTTAGATTTGTTCTTGAGGATTTTCCATGTGCAAATGTCTACTCTCTAGACTTGTTTGTAGATTTTCTTTCTGATCAAAATTTATTGATTAATAACACTGGGTATTGCTTTTCAATCTCGATTGAAAAACGAAGCATTTTTTGTCAGACAGAAGAAAAGTTGGACATGAACATTATTGGAGAAGTTCATGAATTCCTTGTGTACACAGAAATGCGCAGTAAACTAGACTTCTGCCGCTTGAAAACCAATCCCTACCACAATGTTAAATTAGAAATTACAGGATATATAGATGAAGATTATAAACTAGATATAGTGTATATAATATCAATATTAGCTGGGAGTACTTTTACATGTAGTTCATACACATTCCTGCATGTAATCAAATTATCGCAATATGGCAAAGTTGGATATGATTATAAGCAAACGCGGTCTTTTCCATGCAAATCTCAGCAGTCTTTAATTGCTTTGATGGATGTGGACGCAACAGGATTTGACGACTTCCTTTGCACCCAAGGGAACATCGTGTACGTCTCTTTTAACAGATTAAATGCATGAAAAAAACTTTGAACTTAGGACTGCAAGCTGCAACGTATTTCGTTTTTGAGTAGTCATTTATTTCATTTTACAATGCTGCTTTGTTGAAATTAAAGTTATTAAATATATAATTTAATGCAATGTACAGTCTATGTGTTGAAATGTGAATAACAAACAACGTGAATATTAAAACTAAAACGTATTACAAAATGAACTCTAAATGGATTGTATTTAATAAAAACCAACTGATTTGCTNAAATCGATTTGCCGTTTCAAGTAGGAGGTGCTGTTACAACAATCGCAGCGACATTTTTAATGACTGGTTGCAGTAATGTTCATATATTTTACGTTAACGGAGATTGCACTCCAACTCTATGCAGTGATTTGGAAAACATTACATACAACTGCACACAGAATCAACAAAACGCTTCGTTTGTTGTTCTTAGGTTTGTTCTTGAGGATTTTCCATGTGCAAATGTCTACTCTCTAGACTTGTTTGTAGATTTTCTTTCTGATCAAAATTTATTGATTAATAACACTGGGTATTGCTTTTCAATCTCGATTGAAAAACGAAGCATTTTTTGTCAGACAGAAGAAAAGTTGGACATGAACATTATTGGAGAAGTTCATGAATTCCTTGTGTACACAGAAATGCGCAGTAAACTAGACTTCTGCCGCTTGAAAACCAATCCCTACCACAATGTTAAATTAGAAATTACAGGATATATAGATGAAGATTATAAACTAGATATAGTGTATATAATATCAATATTAGCTGGGAGTACTTTTACATGTAGTTCATACACATTCCTGCATGTAATCAAATTATCGCAATATGGCGAAGTTGGATATGATTATAAGCAAACGCGGTCTTTTCCATGCAAATCTCAGCAGTCATTAATTGCTTTGATGGATGTGGACGCAACAGGATTTGACGACTTCCTTTGCACCCAAGGGAACATTTTGTACGTTTCTTTTAACAGATTAAATGCTTGAAACATTATTTACTTCATTTTATCTTTATTGCTGCTTTATTGAAATTCAAGTGTGTAATAAATTTATTATTCAATCTTATCCAATACATTTAACTCTTTTTTTGCCACACATTAAAAGGCTGTTATAATTTCTCTTGATTAAGAATTTTTATTGCCTTTATGATGTAACATACAGTCTAAAATTGTTTTTTATATTTTTTGTTTGCGTTAACATGGATGCCAGAATGGTAGTTTGAAGTACCGATGAGTCTTTAGTTGAAAATTTTTAAGAGAAACAACAAAATTGATGTTAGTTAGAGATCACTTTATTATTGTAAAGTACGATAGTTAAGAATACATTATCATTAAATAATATAATTTTTTCAAATTATGGTATACTTTGAAACACTTTTTCTTTTAATTACAGCAAAGAAATACGTTGCATGTGGAACATTTGCTGATGCTTTGATTGTAATTTGTTCAATGAACGCACTTCACAATGTCCTCTTTCCTTAGCAAAACAACGGAATGTTTGCCTATATTCTGCAGACGATTCTAGCTTGGCACAGGAAAATTACTTTTTCGGCGTTTGTTAAGGGGACCGGTTGTAGGACTTCTGAGTGGTCGTTAGACAGTAGCTGTGGTACCAAAAGAATAAGCGTTTGGGCAATACTTCGATGGACATCAAGTGGTGTATTCGTAGCTCTGCCGTTTTGTTATGCGAAACAAAAGAATTACAGTGTACGTTCCAACGAACAAAAAATATCCTACGCCACAATTTCTTTGATTTCCTTCCTAAGCCGCACACAGAACAAAGCATGCCTGCCTTATCTACGCATCCCATGTAAATGTTGGAATCCATTACAGCTATTGGACAACTGAATTTTTTTTCATATATGTATATATATATATCGCTGTGTATATCAAGGACATGCAATTAATCAGGACGTGACAATTCAAAAAGGTAGGAAATCGCTGAAGGTCCATTGGATTGCACGTAATTAAAATTAGTTAAAATTGTTGCGTGTACAATGGTAAACAAATGTACAGTTTTCACTATGTCGATCAAACTATAGAAATAAACCATGCACTCGTGTATTTGCCTTACCAAAAGAGGAATTTTGTCGAAATGCTTGCATAGATGCCATAACAAATAAGAGATTGTCTTTACCAACAAACATCTATATTTGTGAGAAACGTTGGCTATTAACTATAGGTTCAAAAGATATGATGTTAGATACCGTACCCCAATGGATTAATTTTTAATTTTCAATTTTCCAAGTTCTTGCTTTCGCAAACAAATTCGAGAGAACGAGGTTATTTCATTTAAATTAGAAACACAAAGAAATAATTTGGTTGACAAAATACAAAGCTTTCGAGATAATGATTGCATATCAAATTGGGATAGCATTTTAAAACATTTTCCGATTTGGATGAATCGATAATATGGAAAAAAGTAAACGTATCAGCCGTAGATTTACGCAAAACTTTATTCTGGATGTGCGTAAAAAGTATATATGACCAGATATTACTCTCCGAATTATATAAAGATGATCTCTCTCGTTGCAAACATCTAATGAAACATAGTCGATTTTTAGAAATATACAATTTTAGTCAGTTGGCAGAAACCATAAACTTCGGTCTTAATTTTCAAGTAAATGACGGAGTTTTGATAAAAAACATTTGTCTTTCCCTAGAAACTCTACAACAAGTTGACAATTCAAAGTTGGGGTTTATTAATAATCAGCTAAAATGCTTAGTAGTTCAACTTAAGTATATTCACCATTCCGATATTTTGGTAAAATCTATGCAACTTGCAGCAGCTTCTCGTGTGACATACCTCAATTTGAGGGGATTTTTGTCTCAACCAAGTATAAGATCTATTCAAAGATATTTTTCAAAAATTTCTGTGAACGGCTAAGTGAATGTCAAAAACAGGTTCTAATTGTAATTGATGAAATTTCTATGAAGCCATACATTAGGCATGTTGGTGGGCATTTATTTGGAAGGACGCTACATAAACCGTATATTAATGCTAAAACTGCTCTCGCAATCCTGATTCGTTTCTTACATGGGGATCTAAGTTTTGGCATTATTTCCGTTATACTCTAATAACTGTCAATTTCAATTTGATAAGGTGCGTGAAGTTTTGGACATTTTAAATTCCAAAAGCTGCTCTCGTAATTGCGATTTGCACCGACAGCCATCCATGTAGTATGAAGTTTTTTAGATGTTTAATTATTACTAAGGTGAAGATGAACCGTTGATTAAGATAAACCCAGCAAACAATCAAAGGATTTTTATGTAGTATGACACAGTTCATTTAATTAAAAGTGTCCGATATAATTGGTATTCTGCTAAGAATGACAAGATTCTATTTTTCTATAAAGGAGAGAACCATTGTGGTGAATGGAATGTTCTTGTACGGTTGCACATAATGAAAGCAGATTTGGTCTTAAAATCTTCAAAATTAACACATATGTCTGTTTCCCCTAGTTTAATTCAATTTCAGAGTGTTTCTTATGCCTTGCAGGTGTTCAATGAACATACTTTAGCTTCATTAAAGTGTCACATTCCCAAATGAAGTAGGGACAATTAAAATTTTATTGAAATTTTCATAGATTGGTGGAAAATAGTTAACGTAAAATCTAGTTCTATGGGGTTCAGAAAAAATGATCTGTGCAAATTTCCCATTACCAACACATTCAAAACAAACATAAACTTTCTTTATGAATTATTGCCAATGCTCTAACTAGAATTGCCTTTCATCGCAAGCATTCCTTAACACATCAAACAGGAACCACTCTAAAGCGGAGTACACCATGTTTAATCTATTTGTCAAATCATTTATTGAATAACCTAAAATGTGATTTTTTCTGTCCTGTGTACTTTCAAAACGATCTATATTTGCTCAATATAGACACATTGCTGGATCCCATTTTTTATATTTTTTATTATTAGTCATAAAATTGATTCCATTTGCAATCTCTTAAACAGTTTTGAAATTATTGCTACTAAAAATATTTACAAATTTAAATTTTGTCACCTCTCAATAAATGAAAATAACATGACTTTCATTGACAATTTATGGTATAATCGCTGTACAAAGGATTTTAACGAAATGATCATTTGCTATTATAAGCTGGATTTTTAGCTTTCAAACATTCACAAATCAACATAGGTGAGAGAATTTAGAACTTTGGGAAATTTCAAAAAAATCTTACTGGGGGAAATCTCATATCGCCAAAATCAACGTTGCTTGATTTTATTGTTCTGTCATATTATTTCTACTTGAAATGTACAAGAAAGTCTTGCCGCAAATATGTTTCTAAATAATTCAAAATTATGTGCTTTTATTTAGAAATTGGCATACCTGATAGAGCTTTGAACATAATCTGCAATGCTTTTTCAAAGAGATTTGTTACTAAATATGAACATACAAGTTTGCCTGAATTCAAAAAAATTAGCTAAGTTTTGTTTTTCTAAATTTTGTTTTAAATTTTTCTATTTTATGTTCTACATACTTGAAGCATATTTGTATTATAAAATATAAAAAATAACAGCATTTATCACATTTTATTGTTCTTTTTTACAGTTTACTTACTAAATATTGTATTTGTAGCCTATTTAGTTTATCAAATCTGAAAAAATACTAGGCCCTACGTACAGTATTTCAATTTCGATTATTATAATTTGGGCCTTGAACGATTTTCTACATTTTTGAATTGTCACATCCTGATTAATTAGATGTCCTTGATATAGATATATATATATATATATGTGTGTGTGTGTGTGTGTATGTGTGTAAGTCGTGCTGAGAGCGTTTAATACGGGTAAATTTGTGCACTCAGCGCGAATGTGTGTAAGTCGTGCTGAGAGCGTTTAATACGGGTAAATTTGTGCACTCAGCGCGATTGTCCTTCAGGATTTGGAATTTTGAAGGAACACCCAAAATATAGTTGTATTGGATAAATTGCTCGTTTAGGATAATTTATTGAATGTCCGGCTTCATTTAATTCTCGCGTTGCTGAATACATCTTTTATTTTGCAAAATTGGTCGCGTTCAGTGCAAATGCCATGTGATGGGCAAAATGTTCGCACTAGTTAGTGAATTTTCAAAGAAAGCGAAAGAAAATCATATAGACATTGCTTAGTTTCCGGGAGAGAGCAAATGCAAATGGTCAGTATAGGTATAGGATAAATATTAAATTTTTTACCGAAGCAAATAATAGAATTACTAAGGATCAGGTGTGTAAAAATATGATATTGCAATATTATGATAGTTTTAAATCCCATTATTGATATGGTGAGTATGCTCGCCATTATGAAAAAATAGGGGAAAATATGGTAGATTAACATAACCATTAAATCAAACTTTAAATGATTAGAGAACATGAGCGAAAAGTTTTATTTTCGAAAAGTTCCCCAACATAGCTCGGATAATGTTGAATAGGTGCTCCACCGTGAATTTGGAACTCACTACCGATCGGCTGGAACCTGTAATTACTGGCCGGCATGCCGTTTGAAAAATTCCAAAAAGGTAGACAACTTAATCGACCAAAATTAAGCAGAAATGTCTTTTTTTATATGGTAAGAAGAGAATATTTTGTTTAATTTACAAGATTGATGATTGGTTGGTACTAACTTGTTAAGAAATAAATAATGTTACTATATCAGGATCCATTTAAAAAATTGATTGATATCAATTTTAATATAGCAAAGATTTTTGGGGCGCGGTCGAATTTAATGGATCATTCTAAGGAATGGCAAATAAATAGAAAAATAATAAAATAGAAGACATGCCATAAATAACGCCGTTAGTTGTATCAATTACATAAGCACACGACGTAATAATTACTGTAATCAATTCAATTTTTGCATGAAGACCAAATTTCTTACACTCATAAGCAGCGAAAGAAATTATTAAATCAATCTGTGTTGTGTGTGAGCAATATGTGCAATGGCTGATCATATTGTATATTTTGGGTAATATTTTACACCCGCAAAATGACATTTTAATACGTTTTTAGGCTTAAAATACACGCTATGGGACTACATTATGGGACTATTATTGTATAATATGGAATCACCTTCCATAAATAATGGCCATATTAAAATCTTGTCTATTGCATAATGGTATGGTATGGTATGGCAATTATCGCCCTTAGCCCAATATTGCTTTACTCCGCTGCCAAGGAATGCGATAAGGTCAATCTTGAACATTCTAAAGAGTATTTTTTTGTTAAAAGTCATGTATTAAAAAATGATCATTTTGAGCACGACGGTAATTTTGGGTCCAATTGAAAATCATCATTTTCGAGAATGAAAAAACATGTTATATTAAACAAAATTCATTTCAAAACAAAAGTGGTTCAAAATATCTAGAAAAAAATTATCAACATCTACAAAACAATTTTTAACCCAAAACTACTCCCCATAAAACTCGAAGTCGAGGTCAGGAAAAAACTTTTTATCCCACTTACATATTGTTCGTTATGAAAGAAAAAACGCGGGCTCTGAATGCGTACAGAATAGAAAGAATTGGGCATGGAACATAGCCAATCATGCACAGCGTCTTTCACCTCTTCATCTGTTGAAAAGTCGTAAGGCTTCGTTTAACGGTCCAAGCAAGTGCAAATCGGAAGGAGCGAGGTTTGAGTGGTAAGGGGGACGTTCCAGAACCTCGAAACGGATATCTTGAATAGCTTCCTGGGTTTCTTCCTCCGAAATCATACTTGTGTTGTAGGAAGATGACTCCCTATGACAATAATCCATGGTGCCGGGTTCGAATATCTGATTGAAGTATGTCACAGTATCTGTCAGTGATCAGCGTTGATCTCCACTCTGGGTAATGCTCAAATGACGAATAGTTAAATTTAAAATAAAAAAGTGCAAATAGTTTTTTACTTACCATCTTTAGTAAAATGTTAGTAGTAGTCCTGATTTCTCATTCAGCGCTAATTTCCAGTTTCATATCGCCTTCCTAATACTTGAAATAAAAGATTTGATTTTAATTTTTGAATTTGTGGACTTTAGCGTAATTGATTTAATGGTTTAAGATAAAACTTATGTTTGTGTACCCTAAACAAAATGCAGTGAAACTTACAAATGACAAATTACTAAAGATTTATGAAGTTAGTTATTCTTCAGGTACTAAAATAGTGGTGCTCCTCCAACTATGTTCCCACAAAAGTTCATAACTCCTTGCCCGAAAAGCATCAAGAATGTTTAATTCGTAAATCTCTGCAAGAGATGTTTGTAAAATATAAGGAAATTTTAATGTTTGAATTGAATTCAGAGCAAACTTTTAAACGAGCCGAGCTTAAGCACTGCATTAGATATACAACGACTCTTTTTAATCTAAGCAAATTTATAGTTCTGCTGGTTAACCTGATCATAGGCGTAGCCAGAGGGCACGAAGGCGCTATATGGCTTCCTCCAAATTTTCAAAGATTAGATTCCGAAGTTGAGCTTTTTCTTTAAAATAGAATGAAATTTGTAGAAAATTACATTGTTTGTATTATTCAGTAAACGTGAGATTGACATTTGCCCCTTCCCAAATTTTTTTGGTTACCCCACTGAATCTGATTATGCAGATTTTTCCATTCAATATACCTTACTCATAGTTTTATTTTAAAATTTCATTAAATAATAGGAACAACTATGTAAGATATTCTGAGAACCCAATACTTTAGAAAAAATATCGAACTAAACCGAGCCTCATTGATAGGTTCTAAGTATCTAGCCGAGTTGAACCGAACCGAACATGTTGAAAATTAAAACGAGCGGAGTCGAACTTTAAAATGTCGGCTCGTTTCCAAGTCAGAGTCAGAGTAACGTTTTAGAGTTTTGTCATTATCATTTGGTTGACCGGCGTTTGTACATTATCAAATTCAACGTTGTTAAAATGAGCATGAAGTATTGATTCTCTCTTCCATCTGCACTTCTTCATTTAAAATCTCAGTGACTCACTTTGCCTTGCGTTGATGATATTGTTTATAAGTTTGTCAAGATGCAGGATACAATTCTCCTTGCTTTATCCATGCAAAGTTAATAAATACATCTTGTTCGAAATTTTGGGTCACTCGCATTATATGCTTAAGAAATCATACGAAAATGTGTTTAATTTCAAATTAGAAAGCAGCTATGAAACAACTCAAACGAATAAAATATTTTAAAATCTAACGAACTTGTTTACTAATGAAAATCACAAAATTTTGACTTATTTTTCGCTAATAGATAGTAAAACTTTGCCTGTTTAGCCCATACCAACTAACTGCAGATGCTGCATTTCCTTTAACGACGACAACCTGTACTCAAGGGTTTGTGAAATGGGAATTTCCTTTTTATAGAGGAAGTTTCAGCATACGCTTCTCTCCTCAAGATTTAGTTATATCGAATCCAATAAGTTACGACTATCTCTGCCTTCGGTTCAACTTTAATCACTTTGTGGTCTCTCCACTCAGCAGAAACTGGACACAGCCGTTTACGCATTTGTCGAATATAAGGTGCACGATTTTCAAACTATCTGAATTGACGTTAACTTTTAATGTCATTGAACCTCGTCAGTCATCAATGTTAATCCATTATGAAATATTTCATAAGAATGAATTAGAAAATTTTATCATACAAGGTACGTTTCTTATTCGAAATTCTATAAATTCCTTATTAAATATATTTCATAATTTCAAGCTTATGTACCGGTTTGTCTTTGTGCAAATTCGGTCATTTTTGGACTTACAATTATTTTGCATTTTGTAGTTATTGACAGTAAATATAAACTTCTGTTTTAAGAGCATACGCAAGATGCTCTGCCTGAGAGCATCTCAGTTGTGGTCAAGTTGGGTCTAGGGTTTGTCGGACCGTCTAGTTCCATGGAACTAGGACCTGGGACCAAAAAATGAAGCTATGCGCGGGTCCAATGAGACTATGGGGCCAGAAAATTTCATTGGACGGCACTGGGACCGAATCAAATCATACAAAGGTGACTGGGATCACGAAAATCCTGGTTCTACAGAACCCTAATTGAGTCACGTAAAAAAGGAAAACGCGAACCCCAAAACTCTCAAGATGCTGTAAAATTTATCTTTAAGGTACATTTCACCATTTTGTTCTTACAAAAATATTTTGTGACAAATGACAAATTGACACTCCACCATGCGCCCTTCCTCTTCCGTATGCAATTGGATTTACCTTAGTACATTTGAAATTGAAATCATTGCTAGAATGCATTGTTTCGGTATGATTAAACTTTAATAAATTTGTGTTAACTGACGACTTCCATCGATTTTTTAAAATGAAATTACTATCGAAACAATTGTTAAGATTTCTTTACTAAAATCTTCTTTCAATTTTTTCATGTATTCTGTATGTATCCAATAAAATATTTTGTACTTGCATTTACAATGATAATAAATGCATGTATATCCTGTCCAATTCAAGATTATTTAAGTTTCTCATGTCTTTGCATATAGGCCTAGTCAACAGTTATTTCGTCTGCATGTCTACAGTTTGCAGATATAATTAATTTCAAACACTTTTTAAACACTTATTCAATTTGTTTAGAAAATAAAAGGTGTTCACCGGAGAATACTATTGACTCGTACTGTAACTCCGATTTTGTAGTTGAGGGTTATTTATTAATTCAAAAGTTAGACATCTCTTCGTCATTGTTATTGAATTCGTCTGCTGTTCATCGCCAGCCACTTTCTTACTTCTCTAATCATGCACCAACACGTATTTACATGTCTAAAATGCCAGAGAGTAAGGAAGTATTAATTCTTACTGGCTACATGGTTTTCGGCCTTCCTTTCATAGAATGTACTTCCTCCAAGTCTAATTTCCACAACGAGGTGCAACGAGCTGATCAAGAAGGAAGCCTTTCTTGCGAAGTAGACATCTGAATTTGAAGCCTCTGATTCGGTGAAGAAGGTTATATCCTACTTGTTTTAGGTAGCCGAAGAATCAAGTTTGGGCCAAAATATACTGGAATGTGTCCATTCACAGGTCGCTTTTCAAAGAGTAGTAAGATCAGTAATCGTTAGAAAATGACTATTTTTGCGTGTAGTGTATTAATTTTGATTAAATGTGCTAACGAGCATTTTCAAACTAACTTCACTCGCATGGCTGAAAACTATTCGTAAATAATGGATATTGAATTTTCGGATTTGATTTCTTTCGTAGATCTGGCAACTTATTGCAAGGTCCCCTTTCCTAATAACGCCCCATTATGCAGAAACGTATAATATGCTTAAAGACTATTAAAATAATTTTTATTTTCTTTATTGCATTAAGATTATTATCTAAAAATTGTTTATTCATGAATTCAAAAGCATTCCAAAAAGTTGTTTTGCGAAAATTTAGCCTAACAGCCACTATTATATTTTTACTTTCTGCAATATATATATATATATATGACTAGTGTATATTATGCATCGTTTAGTCAAAATAGGGAATGGAAATTTTTTGACTATGCCATTCCCAATATCACTATATCTCCTATGTAAAATTCAGGCAGGGATTAGGATTTTCTTAGAACAGGAGCACATTTCAATCCAGAAGGTCTTTAATTTTGAAATATTGATTTAAAATAACTGAAAAATTTATTGTTTAAATAAAATTATTATTATATATATTCTGGTAGCCCCTCAGGATCCCGATCTGTACTAGGCGGAGGTACCTTCTTTGCTAAAGTGATTCTGCCAAATTTAGTAATTTGCTTACAGGAACTGGATCAGTTGCTTACACATGTAGCGCTAATAAAACCAATGAACATATTGTTTATATAAATCAATTTTCTATATGCATCAATAATGTAATTGATAACCAATTTCACATTTTTGGAGAAATTTAAGCTACGAATTTATTGAAAATGAAAATTCATATTTACTTACTGAAAATTCCACATGTTAACTGTTAGCACATAACGATACCTTATTTTACAAATATTTCAATGAATGGGCCTTTGCGTTTTAATAATTTGTTTATGTTGGTTGGAAGCTGTGCTGATTTTACCAACTGCAATATTCGGCTGAAAGGTCGTATGTGTAACGTTTTTAGTTTAAGGAATTCCGAATTTTTAATATGCGAAGAGTAAAAATAAATTTTATTTGAAAACTTTTTATTAGAAATTTTTACAATTTAGCAGGTTTTAGTGTATCTTATTTATTTCTTCTTTAAATAATATTAAAGTTCCAACAGGTATTAAGACCCATCAGATTTAGAAAAGAATCCGATTTATGGCCCTAACACATTATCTCTGAAATGTTTAATCAGTAGGCCTATAATGATCTGAAAATTCTTCCACTAATTAATACACATATGTATCACTATATTAATTGTGTATAGGCCTATATGACATTTGTATATACATGGGTAAATTAATATATAACACTGAATGACAGAAAAACGGAAACATCACGAATTCCAATTTTGCAAACATGAATTAAGACTTGACTCTTATCGTAAATCGCGATTTAACAAATTCATGAATTTGGATAAATGTTCACCGATGTATCCCAACATTTAGATTAGAAAAGTGGTGATCGTAAATTAATATTTGGAGCTTATAATAATTCTAATGAAAAAACAAAATGAAAAATTATACATATGAAAAACCTATGACTATATAAAAGCCCTTGACTCTATAGTACAAATTACAATCAACAAATAAGAAGAAGAAAGCTTTTATTTGATAGATTCTTGACAATGATACAAATGATAACCTATCAAGTACCTTCATGAAAATATACAAAATGGTACTTACAATATAATTAGGTAGGCGTAGTTTGTGAACATTTTTTATATTTAATTTGATAAGTGAGGTAATCACAATATTATAAGATTTTTCAAAACTTACATATTTTACAGCTGAATGTCCGTTCTCCGATCATTGCATTACTTCCATTAGCTTTATAACAACGAAACCAGTAATTTCAATAGGAAATGGACCACAATTCGGGAAAAAAATAATCATAATGTTGAAAAACTAAAATTATCGCTGACTTCTGAACATTGGCATGAAGTGTATTATGCACAAGATACTAATTCTATGATGGAAAATTTCATTTCAATCTTTGAAAAACACCTTAATATTTTTTGTCCAGAAAAGAAGATCTTAAATAACAAAAATTTTAAAAATTGTGCCTCTAAATATAAAAAATCTAAACCTTGGTTAACTGATTTATCCAAAAAATTGATTATTGAAAAGAAAAATGCTTTTAAAAATTTCTTATTGACAAAATCTAGCGAAAATTTCTTAGCTTATAAAAAAGCAAGAAATTTATCAAATATTGAAAATCGTAAATCTTTTAATAAATATATTAAAAATGAATTCAAAATTTTACCAAACCAAAAGTCCAAATGGAAACTCATTCATGAGATTGCTAACACTGCAAAATCTAAATCTACAATCATTGAGGAGATTAGAGACTCAGATGGGAACTCATTTACAAATGATTTTGACATTACTAATGTACTAAACGAAACATTTGTTAACTTGGGAAAATTTAAAGGACCCTATATCAAATATCAATCACCAAATATTAATAATAAAATACCCGAATTCATTTTTCGTTTTTCTACTACATACGAAATGATTAAAGCAATTAATAAACTAAAACCCAATAAATCTAGTGGTCCATCTAAAATTCCTTCCTGGATATTAAAAGTAACTGCCTCTATAATTGCTGAGCCTTTAAATTTCATCTTCAATGAATCCTTAAAACAGAACAATTTTCCAAATCGTTTGAAACAAGCATATATTACTCCGGTTTTCAAAAAGAAAGATGCAACTTTAGCTATTAATTATAGGCCGATCTCAATTACTTCGCCAATAAGTAAAATTTTCGAACGTCTCTTACATAATCAAATTAGTGACCACCTTTCAAAGCACCAATTAATGTCAAAAACACAATTTGGTTTCCGCAAGAATTTTTCAACTGATGATGCTCTTTTGTATGCTACCGAAAATTGGCGATCATCTCTTGACTCTGACAAATTTGTTGCAGTGGCCTGCCTTGATCTTTCAAAAGCTTTTGACTCTATTAATCACGATATCTTATATAAGAAATTAGAAAAGATAAGATTTTCTGAAAGTAGCGTTAAATTAATATCAAGTTATCTAACTAATAGAATTCAGTGCGTCAAATTAAATAATACTTTCTCTAATTGGCTATCTATAAAAAACGGAGTACCGCAAGGTACCATTCTTGGACCGCTACTTTTTAACATATATGTAAACGACATGCAGCAACATACGAATTGTCAATTGATTCAATACGCCGATGATACATGCATTTTTAGTGGAAATACATCCTTAAATCAAGCAATAAATGATGTAGAACAAAATTGTGAAAAATTGAGTAAATATTTCAACATGCACAAATTAAACAACAACAGTGAAAAAACTGAATTTTGCATCTTGAATCCTCAGGGGAAAAGTGTATTCCTACCCAATTCTTCACTTACTTTTAATAACGCCTCAATCTCCCCTAAAGAATCCTTCAAATATCTTGGTATAACTATTGACTCAAAATTAACATACAAGCAGCAAGTAAAAGAAATTTTAAAACGCATGGCAATGAGTATTAAAACATTATCACACGTAGCTGAACATTTACCCTCTGCCATTATGATTCAATTATTTCATGCTCTAGTAATGAGTCATCTTAATTATGCAAATACACTTTTTTCAAGCTTAAATGAATCATTAGTAAAAAAACTTACAATACAATTAAAATGGGCATTGAATGTTTGTCAGAAAAACTGCTCCAAAACAAGAAATTACATTTTGTCATCTTTGCTGTTTCCAAATCAACTCTTTATTTTTAATATTTTGATAAAGTTTTTTAAAATAACAAATCAATTACCTCCTTATAATTCAATATCATTTCCAAACTTTTTTCATAAGCGCAATATAAGAACTAATCATTATACTAGCATTAAATTTCGTAAAAAAATCAAGCAACAGTCTTTTATTAATGTTGCAATTCGCAATTGGAATCGATTACCAAGTGAAATTAAAATGATTAAGAGTGCAATTACGTTTAAAAGAAAATTAAAAGCATTTATGTTGAAGGAAAAATTCATTTTGGGTAAATCATGGTTAGGATTCAAATTTTACAATAAAGATTATACAATAACGCGCAATTAATTTCCATAGCCTGAAGAGAATAAAGAATATCTTATCTTATCTTAATATTGACGTTAATGTTCGGGAACTTGATTAAATTGTGTGGCGGGAATTCATTAATTATCTTAAAGAAATTTACTATTTTATTATTAAAAATGATTAGCTGTCTAAGATAAGATAAGATAATCTATATTCATTTGAATTTTTTTACAATATTTTACTGATATTTCAAATGAATAGCGTCATTAACTACTATGTACAAAAAAATGAATAATAACAAAAATGAAATAAATAAAACAACACTGACTACGGATAGCTTACTAATTTCGATTGTGGAGAGTAGCTGCAGTAATATAATCTTTTGTTGTAATAATAATTTATTAGAATCAGAAAGAAAACATCTGATAATCTTATTAAATTACAAAATTTGAAAAAAAAGAACTATTTTTTTAATATTTCTTGAGAATTCGATCGGAAAGAAATTTGTATATTTATTTCTTGCACTGGAACCTGAATATGATTTCTTTCTCGTAACCGATCAACAACATATACTTCTCGTTTGGGAATTATTCCTCTCAAAATATGATTACTATTGTTCGTTATTTTGTCATATAGCTTGTTATCCTTNTCAATACGCCGATGATACATGCATTTTTAGTGGAAATACATCCTTAAATCAAGCAATAAATGATGTAGAACAAAATTGTGAAAAATTGAGTAAATTTTTCAACATGCACAAATTAAACAACAGTGAAAAAACTGAATTTTGCAACTTGAATCCTCAGGGGAAAAGTGTATTCCTACCCAATTCTTCACTTACTTTTAATAACGCCTCAATCTCCCCTAAAGAATCCTTCAAATATCTTGGTATAACTATTGACTCAAAATTAACATACAAGCAGCAAGTAAAAGAAATTTTAAAACGCATGGCAATGAGTATTAAAACATTATCACACGTAGCTGAACATTTACCCTCTGCCATTATGATTCAATTATTTCATGCTCTAGTAATGAGTCATCTTAATTATGCAAATACACTTTTTTCAAGCTTAAATGAATCATTAGTAAAAAAACTTACAATACAATTAAAATGGGCATTGAATGTTTGTCAGAAAAACTGCTCCAAAACAAGAAATTACATTTTGTCATCTTTGCTGTTTCCAAATCAACTCTTTATTTTTAATATTTTGATAAAGTTTTTTAAAATAACAAATCAATTACCTCCTTATAATTCAATATCATTTCCAAACTTTTTTCATAAGCGCAATATAAGAACTAATCATTATACTAGCATTAAATTTCGTAAAAAAATCAAGCAACAGTCTTTTATTAATGTTGCAATTCGCAATTGGAATCGATTACCAAGTGAAATTAAAATGATTAAGAGTGCAATTACGTTTAAAAGAAAATTAAAAGCATTTATGTTGAAGGAAAAATTCATTTTGGGTAAATCATGGTTAGGATTCAAATTTTACAATAAAGATTATACAATAACGCGCAATTAATTTCCATAGCCTGAAGAGAATAAAGAATATCTTATCTTATCTTAATATTGACGTTAATGTTCGGGAACTTGATTAAATTGTGTGGCGGGAATTCATTAATTATCTTAAAGAAATTTACTATTTTATTATTAAAAATGATTAGCTGTCTAAGATAAGATAAGATAATCTATATTCATTTGAATTTTTTTACAATATTTTACTGATATTTCAAATGAATAGCGTCATTAACTACTATGTACAAAAAAATGAATAATAACAAAAATGAAATAAATAAAACAACACTGACTACGGATAGCTTACTAATTTCGATTGTGGAGAGTAGCTGCAGTAATATAATCTTTTGTTGTAATAATAATTTATTAGAATCAGAAAGAAAACATCTGATAATCTTATTAAATTACAAAATTTGAAAAAAAAGAACTATTTTTTTAATATTTCTTGAGAATTCGATCGGAAAGAAATTTGTATATTTATTTCTTGCACTGGAACCTGAATATGATTTCTTTCTCGTAACCGATCAACAACATATACTTCTCGTTTGGGAATTATTCCTCTCAAAATATGATTACTATTGTTCGTTATTTTGTCATATAGCTTGTTATCCTTGTCCAAAATAAATTCCTTCATTGATATATAAGATTCCAATAATCCCATTTTCTGTGCTTTGCGTTGGAGACGATCAATTTTGTGTAGGTTTTGTTGTGAACAACATCCCCACACTCTTATGCAATAGCTTATATGAGAGGAAATCATTGTTCTATATAAATAATTCAAGTTTTCAAGGCTATAATTTAAGTGTTTCATTTTGAGTAGGAGGTATATTAATGAAGAAAATTTTTTCTCAAGTTTATTCACGTGTTCATCAAATCTAGAGTTTTTTTGACACTACACTGTCAGAGTCCAATTAAACGGGGTGTCAAGTTTTTTAAGAGCATTTAAGCATTTACTCTGTGAACAGCGTATTAGCATTGTTAAGATGCCTAAAAAGTAGTATGAAACATTTTGATTCCTGCTGTGTTAGAAAATTGGTCTGCACTGTAAGAAATGCTTTTAATGTTCTTGGTCAACCTTTTCACCAAATCATTTATTTGAGCTTTGAATAGCAATTTTTATTTAAATGTAACTCGTATAGATACCTAAATGTATCCAGAGTCTTAACGCAATCATTATTGATATTGAGGATGTAGATGTAAATCCGTGATGCCTTGGTGACACTTAGCGTAGTTATATTGGAAAGATTTTTCATAAAAAATACTCAGAGTATTACGATGCAATCTCCACAGGTCAGTTGCATGTAAATGTCCATCATTTAGTCGAATTTTTTTCGAAATCATTTTTAAGTGCCCTGAAAGTCATCGCAACCATCAGCTAAAAGCGTTTGACTTATGGGGTTTTAATAATTGTTTCGAATCATTTCATATTGGGAAAATATTATTGTTATTTGTAATTTCTTTTCATTCGAAGTGTTAGGACTGGCCCGTTTTTATCCTTAAAATATCAGGACCGGTACGGATTAGGCTCGTCTCGTTTCAAACTTTGAGACTCATGCCTATGAAAATACACTTCCAACGGCAACAGTTAACCCTAACTATCCTCAATCATGTAGTTAATTAGTTGAGTCGTCAGCATGTGGTTTAATTACCAATTAAACATAATTTAAAAATATTTATTTTATACTAAATTAAAATTTGTATCAGTGTAATAGATTGATTATTTTTATTTGAATCCTGTTTTGTAGAAACCATTTTGGATAGCTTCATATCGTTTATATATTAAATTTTTATAGACGTAGCGGTCATTCTCATTGCTTTATGAAAAACTTATGTTTAAAATCACCAAGACGAAAACAAATGCCAAGTTTTTTTATCTAAAATCATTCAATTTGAAAAAAACTGCGCGTTTTTTCTTTTAGGAGTACTTATCACTTCAAATATAAATCAGAAACTCGTTTTTTATTACATTTAGCATTAAGAAGCTCCAAAATATCTTCTATTTTTTCTTTATGCAAGCTTCATTTGTTCTTTCATATTTCTCAATCAGGTTTTTCAGGTGCACCAAGTCCTACTAAAAAGTAGGTTGTGGGCAGACCAAAAAGAATTTTTCATATAGTTTTGTAACTGATATTTGCAGTACTACTCATGTTTCATTTGTACTTAACATTTTATGCAAAAAAATGCATTTCAAACGGGATTTTTCTTGTAATCATTTTAAATATAAATCTGCGTTTTAAATTTATGAACCATAGAAAAACAATAGTCAGATTTCTAATTAAGATTATCCCTAAGGTCTGGATAAAATTTCGTAAAAAATAATTAAAATTGACTATTAAATAGGTTAACAAATGTTAGTTGACATTTGAGTAAAGGCTTTTTTCATTCAGCTGTGTTTGCATTTCCTAACAATTACTTCGAAGTTTTCTGCATAGTTCAATACATTTGGGATCCAGGATGCTTAGGGAATGCCAAACTGGTTTTTTTAAATTTATGAAGAATGGATATGAGAGGGTATTTAAAAAAATTCAAAGCTTATTTTTTAGAACAAAATAAGCTAAATATTTATCCTTTTTCAAAATTTTCATAAATAAAAAATTAAAGTGTTATTCCTTAGTGAGGCCTCTTATCATTAAACATGGCCGTCTTTAATTGGAAGGCCCAACAACCAATAAACGGCAGTGCCAAGAGAAGGGATAATAAACAACTAATTTACGCGGTAAACGTTTCGTGCATACAAGTGTTATATAATAATTAACTGTTACGCATCACGCTGTTATGCGGAATACATGCGCTGTAGTGCATTGTAAGTCCAATTACTATGCAAAAGATGGGTATTTACAAATTTATTCGTTTCCTAAAAACAATTCCATTAAAAGTCAATGGTTGAATAGTTTTAGGCGATTAGACTTCCAACCCACTTCTTCTAGTGGCGTTTGTTCTTTTCATTTACGCCTTCAGATTTTATCACAAGAAGTATTTCAATTAGAAAGTCGCGCATTGGTAAGTCACTCAAAAGAAAAAGGTTGAAAGCGGAAGCTGTTTCTACCATTTTTCCTGAATATCCCAGTCATTTTCAAAGTGCAAATACTGCTGATGAAGTAATGGTTTCGCATTAAAAAAGTGTTTCAACATGATATGCTAAGCGATCTTGCCAGTTTGGATACCAAAGAAACACTAATTACTCATTCTCCAATTGAGTATGAAGCTCTTTATGATTTTAATGAAAATTATGACGACAATTTATCACATGATGACAAAAACGTTATATTTTACAAATTAATAAAAGCTGTTCTCAGTGTTCGTCTGCAGCTCCAATGCAAGATTCTAATGTCTCAACTTTGTTAAGCATTTTAAATCGAAATGGGCTTCAGATGCCATCTTTTGAAACATATGCAGCTGTGCTGTGGGCCTTTGCATGTTTCAAAAATTTATCAGAAAAGGTTATTCAAGATGATCATGAACAACGAAAGCGACTTTATTCTCTTTTTAGTAATAATATTCCAGAAGAATATTTATTCTGTTGTTGTAAAAAAGTTCTTTTTATTTCAATTAACATTATGTTAAAGAATCAAGTCATTGTTTATAATGATGGTATTCATTCCGCAACATCTAAGCAAAGACTATCAAAGTTTTCATTGTAAATTTAGTTTGTGTTGTGATTTATAATTTCATGTTATATTCAATATATATATTTTACTAAATAGCTTTTCAATGGTGTAACTTAGAAAAACTATGCAAATTATACAAATTATCAATGTAAGTGAGTGTCTACATCTTTAGTTTTCGTTAATCTTAAATGTTGACAATTTAAACGAGAATTTTAAAAAAATGGTCTATCCCTTTTCTTGGCACATTGTATATTTGCTTGTTAGGCCTTCTATTTAATTGACGGCCATGCTTTAAAACACAACAAAATGGAGTGATTCCNATGTTTCAAAAATTTATCAGAAAAGGTTATTCAAGATGATCATGAACAACGAAAGCGACTTTATTCTCTTTTTAGTAATAATATTCCAGAAGAATATTTATTCTGTTGTTGTAAAAAAGTTCTTTTTATTTCAATTGACATTATGTTAAAGAATCGAGTCATTGTTTATGATGGTATTCATTTTCCGCAACATCTAAGCAAAGACTATCAAAGTTTTCATTGTAAATTTAGTTTGTGTTGTGATTTATAATTTCATGTTATATTCAATATATATATTTTACTAAATAGCTTTTCAATGGTGTAACTTAGAAAAACTATGCAAATTATACAAATTATCAATGTAAGTGAGTGTCTACATCTTTAGTTTTCGTTAATCTTAAATGTTGACAATTTAAACGAGAATTTTAAAAAAATGGTCTATCCCTTTTCTTGGCACATTGTATATTTGCTTGTTAGGCCTTCTATTTAATTGACGGCCATGCTTTAAAACACAACAAAATGGAGTGATTCCAGCAATGTGTCAATTCCATAAAGTGTGTCACAACTGAAGTACTAAAATTACGGCCGCCATTTTGGCTGACAGAAAAGTGAGCTTTCACAAATTTAGCGTTTTCAAAATAGTACCACCTTAATGCCTGCGCTTAGTGAAAATGTGGTTGATTGTGGCATTTGTTCAAATTATTATCGTTTTGTGTCTCACTTTGTTGTTTTATGATATTTGTGTATTTCAATCCGGCGCCAAAATTATGAGGCCTTCTTCAGCTCATCTAACCACTCTTAAGCATGATTAGTGTGACGAGATAACGTTGCGGTGTCGGCCTACGACATTGAAATTTGGAAGAAGAATTAAATCGTTGCACTTCTTGTATTATGAACTTAGCCAGAAAACAAGAAGTTAATGCCCATTGTCGAGTTTTTCGTAAAAGGAATCGTTTAAGCCAGTATAAAATGTTTTCGTAATTAAGGTTACGCATAAAAAACTTCTGAAAGATTGAATTATCGCCTCATTAACTAATAGTTCAATACTTTTCAACTACAGCAAATTCTACTGCACTAACGTGAGCCTCGGGGGAGAGGCTGATATGTAATATTTAAGAAGGCTAGAGCTTTTGTAGGAACCCGCCACACATAAACTAGATGAATCTTAGACAACGTATATATATATATTAACTTATGAATAAATATTATTTATTACATATATACTTTTGAAAATCAGTGTGCTTATCCTATTATTGACAAAAAGTAATAAAGTTGTATTTTGTAAGCTCATTTTTTAAATTTTGTGGCTGGTAATATTGCGCTTAAGGGGGTTAGATCTTGCATTTAGTAGGGGGAGTAGAGCCCCTACGCACTTTCAACCTCCACACAGATTAGCTTTAAACCTTACCTTTGTGGGTTTGTCAATAGTTAAATATCTGGAAGTTGTATACAGTATGCACTTTGTTAAGATTAAAATATTTTGGCTGATTGTTACACTTCAATACTACATTGAATTGTACTACAATGAATTACTCAAAAGAAGAAAGGCCAGAATTGCTACTTGCGATTAAACTTCGTTGAGAGGTAGCTAGTTTGAAAACATATCATTCACTTTAACTCTCCACAATCTATTATTAAAATCACTTTTTGCAGATGATATAATTGCCTACATGGAGATTAACAGGGAAATAGAAAAAGACACTTTCAAGAGGACATAGATAAATTGAAAGAATGGGGGAATGCGAACCAAATGGTATTTAATGAAGATATATGTCACTTAACATTTTCTGTCAATATAATAATGATAATTAAAATGCTAACTATACTTTATGCAAGACACTGTTGAAGTGTAAAATTTATTTTAAATACTTAAGTGTCACTATTAGCAATGATTTCAAATGGGATATGCATACAAATAATATTACATAAAATGCATATCAACAGTTAGGAATGATGAAAAATGTTTTGTTCAAAGCCCCACTCAAGGTACGTTCATTGCATAACTAACATTATGCCGAACCATTTTGGAATATGCTGCTGAAATCTGGGATCCGTATATGCAAAAACATGTTAAACAGTTGGGAAGAGTTCAAGAGTTCAAAAACGAGCAATTAGTTTTATTTGTAGTATCAAAGACGAACAGTAAGCGTTTCCATCAAAAGAAAAGACTTAAACTTAGAAACATTAAAAGATCGCTGGAGAATATCTCGTTGTAAACTTATGCAGGCTATATTGACCATGTGCACTCATCTCTTGCTCAAAGCTTTAAGAAATTAAATCCCGGTGATTTTTCTTATAACATATGTGCTTGCTTACTTACATGTTCAATTATTTGAATTGTGAACCGTGTTACAAACCATCAGTTAATGAATAAATGTAAATGGCAAACTTCTAAAAAATATTGCGTACACCTTAATATTATTATTTTCTAATTAATTTACAGAATCCAAAATAAATCAATTGTCTTAGCGTGGGAAATTTTAGTTTCTCAAATGAGAATATATGTCAGGTGTACGTATTCAGTCTCCCCGTGCGACAAATAAGGGGCGGAAGTCTATAATCAGTCGACAAGATGGGGGAACTGGAGCCATGGCTGTTAAAAGACAGGTACAGTTTATTTAATCGCATAAACTCAAATTATTTGCTTTATGGTATTAAATATGGTTATTAACTTGTTTTGTTCAAAACCAGAGTCTTATAATAGTTACTTGTCTCGTTATCATGTTATCTTAGTTGCAATTCCGCAAGAAATATTGCATTTATTTTCCTTAAAAAATGAAAATAATGCACACATTACGCTCTATGAGCATATAGATCAAACTCAAATTGCTAGTTCTATCAATATGTACTAAATATTTCTTACTTTTGTATTTAATTTAAATAATGTTTTTTACTGTGAAGGGCATAATTATTCCTTTCTGTACATTGGAAATTTCGAAAATGTTTCTAAACGAAAAAATTCATGCGAAGAAAAAGTTTGGGAATCTTGTTAACAAATTTGGATGATCTCTAATGGGATTTGATAAAAGGTGTCAATTGTTCTCTGCAACAAAACATAGTAGCCGTATTCGATTTTCGTTCGGGTAGTAACAATTAGAACTGGAAGAAGTTTTTCCAAATTGAATTTAATGGTATGATTGACACATATATCTTAATATTGTAAACTGGCGGTGCTTTTGAATGTGAAAGAACTGTTTAATACAAGACACGTTTAACAGTCTTTAATTGCATTTAAAGATATAACCAATTTTACAGCATTCAACTGGTTGGGCGAAGACAGTAATTAGTGAACGGGTTGAGTTGTATCAGGTTTCTATTCTAATGGGCTGGGAGTGTTTTGAGCTGCCAAACAAGAATGTCCACATGATTGGCTCAAGGAGGAAATTTATATCAAATGTGAACAAATATCTACGTGAGGGTTCCAAGTCGATCCCAATGTTTCTGTAAAAAATTTTAGTATTGATTTTGCCTTTAACTGGTTGAATCCCTGCAGTAGGTACAGGAAATTTAACCTTTATTACAATTATTGTCAGTATTTTTATTAATATTATTATAATTATTATTGTTATTATTATTATTATTATTATTATTATTATTATTATTATTATTATTATTGTTATTATTAGTATTATTACTTTTATCTTCCCATCATTAATATGTCTTACTC